>MKYW01000002.1:4095039-4135378 GCA_015776835.1 Aphidius ervi
AAACAACAATTAATAGTAAACAAATAATAAAAAATAAAACAATACTGAAAAAAACAAGTAAGACAACTTCAATTTTATATTAATTTATCAAAAGTTAAATGAATAATTATTGATATACTTTATAATAATAGAAACACAATAATCTAACCTAAAATTTATATATTGTTTATGATTTTTTATTTACACAGAATACAATGGATCCAACAGTAGCAAAAAAAGTATTACAAATTGAAACATTTATAAATGACAGATTAAAATCTGATCTTGCTGAATTAGAAAAGAAACTAGATGAAAAAAATTCAGAAATTGCTGAATTTTTACAGCTTAAAAGTGTTATTCTAACAATGAAAAATAATGAAACAATTGAAAATGGTTTTAAGACAAAAATTGACATTGGAAATAATTTTTTTGTTCAAGCAAATATTGAAAATACATCAAATATATTGATAGACGTTGGTTTAGGTTATTTTGTTGAATTAAATTTTGATGAAGCATTATCATTAATTAATGTTAGAGTTAAATTATTAGAATTACAAATTAAAAATCTTCGTTATCAAATTGCAACAACAAATGCACATATTAAAGTTTTATTAATTGGCATTAGTGATTTACAAGGATTAAAACAATCATAAATTATTTTACTTAAAATTTAATTATAAAATTTTTCTTTAACAATTATATATTTGTTAACCACAAATTTAGTACAATTATTTATACATTTAAAAATAACAATAAAATATATTTTTCAATTTAAAAGTGATTAAACTTTTTTTTTAAATATAAATCAGCAACAATTAATTATAAACACTTGTATTTTTATAATTATTCATGTAAATTAATTGATAAAAAATTCAGCAATCTTAGCAATTTTTTATTGTCTTTAAAATTTGCTTATAATTATTTTGTAAATATACTCAAAAGACTAGCTAATTTAAATTCAAGTACATTACTCATGAATATGTAATTTTGTATGTCAAAATTATTGACTCTTTTTTTATTTTTTCAAAACAAAAAAAAAAACCATTATTTTGCATAAAAAAAATCCAATGATTTTATTTGTATTTTCCAATTTTAATTATAAAAACTTTAAATAAAATTAATCATCTTACAAAATAATCTAGCTTAAATTAATTTAAAAAAAAAAACAACTTTATAAATAATTTAATAGTAAATGAGGTACTTAAACAAGGATAAAATAAAAAAAATGATAATTGTCAATTAATATAGAAACTAGTTAATTTATAAACTTTGATTATGCAATGATATAATTTTCAAATTATAAAACTTTAATTAAATATGAAAATTTATATAGTTAAAAATATATAATACACAACATTGTTTCTAATAGTATAGTTTATTCATAGTGATACATAATAATATTGTTTTAAACTATATCTTATGAATAATAATTAAAATTTTCAAATACAATACTTGTCGTATTACACATACTGAATATGTTTCTCAATATACATGTACAGTATATACATGCATTAGTTGTTAATCCTGATTCAACTGACAACCCACAAAGAAGCCGTATATATTTATACATACATATGAACATAATATACTGTTACAAAATCACGACAAGTTATAATCTTAACAGGGCTGAAACAACCAAGTCAATAATATAAATTTATACAATTTTTATTTATTCAATATCATAAAATTTTTTATTATTAAAAAATTAAAATTTTTAATTAAATACATTAATTGTATTATTTATTATTAAAAAACTAAAATTCAATCAACTTTTTTCTTTAAAAAAATATAAATACTAATATTATTCTTAAAAAAAAAATACTTGTTTTAATTTTTTTTTTTTTTTAAATGAATATTAATATTAGTTAAGAAAAAAAGGAAATACTTTTTATTTTTTTTTTTAAATAATTAATATGTTAATTTATCATTTGAAAAAAAAATTTATTATTTTTCTTTTATTTATAATAGAAGAAAAAACAAAATTATTATTAATTTTATGTTAAATTTTTTGTAGTTCAATTGGCTAGTTTAAATTTATTTATTTAAAAAAAAAAATTTATTATTTATGTGAAAGGGTTGTTTATAAAATCGACACAGCCCTGCATTAAATTAAGCCTTTACTTGGGGTGCTTGCCCTACGATAACTCGACAGTCAAACAGTACTTTCTACACCACCAATATCTACTATACAAAATACACAAAATTTATTACAATTTTACTCAATATATTTATAACAATTAAATAATTAATACGAGTTATCAATTATATTTATTAATTTAAATGAAAATAGAAAAAAGCCAAAATAATATTTTGATTGTGTAATATAAATTTTCAACTTTTTATTATAATTTTTTTTCTTAATTAAAAAAACAAAAACGAACAATGTAATCAAAACGAGTTTACTCAAATTATTATTCATAATTTAATTCAAATTTTTCTTGTTGAATTTTCATTGAATCGTGACTATTAAAATTGTGCCACAATATTGTCAATTTAATGTCAAACGTCTTGACCGTTATTTACTTAGTAACGTGACTTAGAATTATTTAAATTATTATTATTTTTTTTTTTTTTACCAATTAAACTGATCAACACTACCGACAAAAAGTACTTCATCACGTTTTAGATTTTTTTTTTCGAATTTTTCTATCAATTTAAATGGCTGGTAACATTTTTTTTTTAAAATTCAATTTTTTTTTTTTTTTTATTTACAATTTTTAGTTAATTTCATTTGAAATAACGTTAACTCAGTGTCCTTATTTTATTTTTTTATTCAACGTAGCATGTTCTATGATGCTTTTGATTGTACTTCAAATTATTATTTCATATTTTTTATTATTTTTCTCTCAATAACCACATGACATGATAAATTTTTGTACACAATAATTCTCTTGATATTTCTCACGTTTATTTATTTTTTATTTGTAAAAAATAAAACTAAAAAAAAAGTGATAAAACGTCATCGTGATGGATTTGCTGTTGGTGACCGTTGGCTTAGTAAATTATTAACTGTCATCCAAGATTGTCTGATCATTCAAATACACAGGTAATAACGGTTTTAAAATTTATTCTTTTAAATTTAAAAAAAAAAAAAAACACAACATAATTTCATATTTAAAATTAGCATTTTCACAATTATAATAATTCTATTGTTAATTTAATTAATTAAATAAATTTTCAACTTTAAATAACAATAATTTTCTTTATTATTAAAATATATATTTAAAAAAAAATAATACATTTTTTCTAAGTTAAATATTGATTAAACATTTTTAAAGAAAATAAAGCAACATGCAATATATTTTTTTTATAATTGATATAGAAAAAAAATAAACATAATAATAATAATCCACGTGGCATATGTTGACTGTCAGTTCTTGATATTTTGTATTTTATTATATATTCATTTTTATAATTTATTTTCATATAGCTAGAAGACAAGGATAGTTTTATCGTGGGGTAAAAACTACTGTCAGAACAACTTGCATGGTCAGTCTTTGTTGAAACAGGTCCAATGCATGACATTAATTTACCTTGTCTTATCATTGTAAAATAATTATAATTTATATATATTGATAAATAAAAAAGTAAATCAATGGAAAACTTAGTCAAAAGATTATCCGAGGCATCAGGTAAATTTATTTTTCTAAATTTATTTAAACTTTATTATATAAAAATAAATTTTATATATTTGTTTTTTTTAGATCCAAGAGTGATTGATTGGCCATTTATGAATGATCCATCATTAGTACTTGTTATTATTATTGTGTATTTAATATTGGTACTTAAAATTGGACCAGCATTTATGGAAAATCGTAAAGCATATTCGTTAAATAAATTTATGTTTTATTATAATATAACTGCTGTTATTGCAAGTGCAGTTATATCCTATGGTGTATGATTATTTTTTATTCAATTTATTTATTTAATTTTTTATTTAATTTTAATGTAATGTTCTTTATTTTTTTTTTTTTGCAGTTACTTACGTCAGGATGGACGACGACACTAACATTAGGCTGTGAACCAGCAACTTTTTCGTGGGATCCTGAACCATTGAGGGTATATATTTTATTGATTTATTAATATTTTTAAATAGACATATGTGCAAATATTTTTTAAATTAAAATCAATTTGTTTTTTTTTGTTTCACGTTGAGTTTTCTAAGTAGAGAAATAATTTTTTTGACTAGTTAAATTCTTAGTAGGATAAATAATTGAGTGTGTTGTTTTAAGCTTCAAATTAGTAGTTAAAATTTTTTTAATAAACTCAAGACAAGTCGAGTGACCTTGGCTACATTTATAAAATTTTTACAACATGAAAAATCATATATCAATAAAATAATATTTCAAGACAATCAATAAAATAATATTTCCTGTTTCATAATATTAATCCTATGACAGGAAATGACATTATTGACATGAACTTTTTGTTTTTCTGATTATTTTATTCAATCAGAATTGAATGACTATAAATTTGAATTTAATTTTTTTAAATTACAGAAGAATTTTTCTTGTCAAAAATTAAACATTTTTTCTTAAATTAAATTGATATTTTTCAATGATAATAATGAAATATTATTAATTTCAGATGGCGAAATTTGTTTGGTGGACACTTATCCTAAAAATGTTTGAACTTATTGATACTTTTATATTTGTATTAAGAAAAAAAAAAAATCAAACATCTTTTTTACATATTTATCATCATGCTATGGTTGTTCTTATTGCTTGGATGGGAACTAAATGGGCTGCTGGTATGTCATCTATTATCAACTATTATAAATAATATTTATTTTTAATAATAATAAAATTCATTTTTTTAATTCAGGTGGCATGTGGACATTAAATATCATAACAAATTGTATGGTTCATGTGATGATGTACATGTATTATCTACTTGCAAGTTTTGGACCAAAAGTACAAAATATAATTTCACCATGGAAGCCTTATTTAACAATAATACAAATGGTAAATATTAACAACTTATTAAAATACATAATTTATTTATAAATTATAATATATATATATATTTTTTTTTTCTCTATTTTAGTTGCAATTTTTATTTATGTTAATTCATATGTGTCAGGCATTATTGCCATCATGTGAACCAACAAGAAAACCAATTGCCTATATTTATTTATCACAAGTTATTGTTGTATTTTATTTATTTTGGGAATTTTATAAAAAATCATATTTAAAAAAGAATAAAAGCTTGTAAAATTTAATTTTATAAATAAATTATTATATAATAAAATTTAACAAAAAAAAAAAATATCAAACAAATATTTTTTATTTGTTTTTCTTTTTAGTATTATATAAAAATAATAACAACAACAACAACTAAGCAATGTTATTTAATATGTTTTTTTTTATATATAAAAAAGTCTAGACAAATAAATATTTATAATTTTAACGTTACAAATAATTAATGACCAGCTCAGATTAGCATTGAGGATTACTGTGTCAATTGGCAATAAGTCGACTTGCATGGTCATACACAGATATGATTTTATTAACACAAACAAACAAATCAATATCATCATACATAAATTCACATGAAAGTTTAAGGTATATATTACATTTTTTTTTTAAAACAATAACTATAATTTATTTATTTTTTTCCTCCTTGTGACACAGTAAGTATTACAAATTACACACTAATCTATCTTTTGTACTAAATTATTAACATCAAGCACCATGTAAACATAAAATAATGACCATACATATGCCATCACATGTATATATTATTCCTTAATTTAATTTTAATTATATAATATCATAAAAATCAATACAAATTACCCCATTCATTTATTAATTCAAATTTTTTTTTAAATAGTTATCATTTTTGTGTTTTAAATTTTGACGAAAAATAATTGCATAAATGTGTTGTAGATAGGTATAAAATAATAATATAATTGTACAGATATAATTTTAATATACTAGAGAAAGGTATGAAAAAAAAAGAGGGAGGAGAAAGGGGGTTAACGTTAAAAATCCAATTGCAAGCGACAGCGGGCAAACGTGTCAGTTGCAGCAGGTGCCCATTTTTTATTTTACCCTATTTGTTTTTTTGAAAAATAATATAAAAAAGGTGAAAAAAAAAAAATTAAACGAGTGAGTTAGTGAGTAAAAATTGGAATTAGCAGTAGTATTAATAAAAAAAAAAAAAAGAAATTATATATATACTGGTTTATTGTATGAAATTTATATGAAAAAAGTAAATTCAATATTTGCATTGTATTATGTATTGTTCAATGTGCAGATGATAATTGATATAAATTTATTTAAAAGTTATTATGTGGTTAAATAATGTTGTCAGGTATTTAATGAGTGGCCTTGCCACAGTAACACTGCATATGAGCACTTATAATAATTTAAAAAAAAAAAAATTTAAATACTGTGTGTCATTTATTTCAATGGCTATTTGTTGAAAATTTCATGTATTATTTATTGTTGATATATATTGTCAATTATGTCATTGTGGTTGAAACACTTAACTAGTTTAAAGCCACAAAAATTTTCTATTCAATAATATTATTATTCAATGATATCGTTGTTATTATTATTGCTTTTTTAAATTTTCTTTGAATATTTGATTATGATTTATGGTAATTGTCATTGCATTTTTTTTTAATTTAAATAAAAAATGTATTGATTTAATTATGTATTGAAGATAATGTAAAACAATATTACGTTAATTATTAAAAATTTATGAATACAACAGGAAATTGTAAGGTGATTTATTTAAATAGAAAAAAAAATCAAGGAAATGAATTATTGAATAATTGATATATTTTTTATTTTTTTTTTGTTCTTTCATTTTATTGTAAAATTATTATTAATGAAAAATAAAATAATTGTTTAATGATATGAATATTTTTTTTTTTTTTTTACTTTCTTATTAATATCAAGAAAGTTATGAGTTAAATAATTAAAATTAAAAGATAAATTAACTGTACAGTCTGTTGTAAGTAATATAATATTTTTCTTTTTTTTTTTTGATTGATTAGTTAATAATTAATCAATATTTTTTTGCTTGTCATTGTTTCCCCATACATTGTGATTTCCATCGCCAGTTCTTTGAACACGTCGTTTAATCATATCAGGTGATACACTTTTAAGATCATAGGCCCATCCAAATTTAGCAAAAAAATCAATAAATTTTAAACTTAAATTACAGGTATATATTGGAAGTTCAGCTGCTTTATAATCCCAAGGAAATGTATGATGATAATTATGAAAACCTTCACCACGTGTTAAAAAACTAACCCACCAATTTTCTGCTGGATTAATTCCCCTTGAAAAAAATTAATCAATCAATTAGAAAAAAAAATTAATCATAAATTTAGAATATTTCTTTTTCTTCTATTGATACTAACTTGTCATAAGGTTTATCACCATACAGATGAGCTGCAGAATTAACTAACCACGTTACATTTAAATTATAAATCCATCTAAAAATACTTGCAACGAGAAATGCACTTTTCCATGATTCATTCCATAAATAAACTGGAATAACAGTTGGCAATATAAATGCAAAAAGTGGCATTAAAAATAAATAATATCTGTGGAAAAAAAATAAAACAATTATAATTTTAATTAAATATTTAAAAATAAGGTATTTACTTTTTTTGAAAAGCAACAACTGGATCAGCATCTAGATCACTCATATCAATTCCTCGACCTTTTTCTTTGACATCTGGATGTTTTTTCAACAATAACCAACCAACATGAGAAAAAAAAAATCCTCTTTTAGCATTATGAGGATCAGCATCAGTCTCACTATATTTATGATGCACTCTGTGATCTCTACACCATTCCCAAATTGAATTCTACAAATGAAATAAATTATTTAAACAAAATAACAATAATAATATCTTGTTTTTATAACTACATATTAAATAAATATATTTGAAAAAATTTATCAAATATTTATTGTTAATTTATTTTAACAAAAACAAAATAAGAAATGAAAAAAAGATTATATTTAATTTAGCATTTTAAAAATATATTAAAAAAACAAAATATATATATATTATAATTACAAATTACAAAAACATATGGATAGATTAAAAAATAAATTACCTGAAATGATATTGTATTGAGGATCATTAATAAAACTCGAAGTGGAAATCTTGCTTTATATGCTCTGTGTGACCATAATCTATGAGCTCCAGCAGTTATTCCAAATCCGCTGTACATATGAAGAAAATAAGCTAAATAAATATCAAAAAATAAAAATAATATTAATAAATTACACAAAATTTATATAAAAATAAATTTACTAATTATATATTTTATTTTTTTTTGATAAATTTAAATTATTTAAAAATCAAATTAAAATTAAGAAAAAAAAACATACTAAATATTATTGTTGGAATTTTAGTTGATGTAACTAGTAGATAAGCACCATAAATTGCAGCTAAATGAGATGTCATAAATATAACAACATTTTTCCATACAATATCATTACTAAATTTACTATTAATATTATTTTTTAAACTATATGATTTATCATTCATATTTTTATCACTTTTAAAAATTAAATTTGTTTCTATATTTTTATCAGATGTCATTTTTAATAATCACAGTTAATAATATATTGATTGATGATAAATTAAAATTAATAATATATTTATATTATTCATTCAAACTATTTGTTTGAACATTTAAACAAACTAAGCTGTAAATTTTTTAGATCTAGTATTTATACTGTATGTTCTAGTTGAAAAAATTAACATTAAATTAATAGCTAACATGTATCTACGTACAAGTGTGTATTTTATAAATATTTATAGTAAATTTGACTCATTTTACAATGACATATAATGACCTTTCTCATGATTAACTATTTAATGTCTATTCAAGTCACCTATTACTCAGCATTGTGACGTTTAATTTCGTGATTCATTCAATTTTTTTTTTTTTCATAATTGAAATTATTAATTTTTTCGTGCGTTATTATTTTTTAATTTTTTCAAATATTAGTATTTCATTAGGTTATCAGTTATATAATTTATTGAATAAAAAAAAAACATTCATTTTCATGTTATTTTTTTTTTAATTTAAAATATTTTTTTTATAAGTAAAATTTTTTTATATAAATAATTCATTGTAGATATATTTATTGAGAATTTAAATATATAGTAAAGTTTAACAATTTTATTATGATTTGAAATAATTATTAAAAAATTATAAATCATTTATTGGAGCTCATTAATTAAGAATTTTTTTTTTTATCATTATATTATCTATATTATGTTTTTTTTTTTTTTAATGTCTCTATTACTTTTGTGAAATTATAATTTAATCAAAAATGAATTCAGCATTGTTTACTTGAATGAATATTTATGAAAAATTTATTTAATTAAATTCATCATAAACTACAGTTTTTTTTTGAAACCTGATAAATAAATATATATCTATACAATAATTTATAATTCAACGAACAAGTGACTAATTTTTAGTTTGAATATTAAAATTTTTTTTATCGTTTTTTTTTTTTCTCAAATAAGGCTCCAAAAAATTCCAATCTTTATATTATAATTTCAAGACTTTATATGACATCATTGACCTATCAAATATTAAATAATTAATATTCACAAATTTTTACGTCATAAATTATGACTCACAATAGTGAATAAGTAAAATTTTTTTCTACTTCTTTTTTTTTTGTTTTTTGATAGTATTAATTTTTTTTTCCTTCATTATTTTGAAAGATATTTTATATAATTGATATAAATTAATTTTTTTATTGAGAAATTTACAAATTTTTTTAATGTCATATTGAATTGAATATTATTACTAGACATTGTTAAGAATTAAATATGAAAATTTCAATAATTTATGAACTCTTGATAAATTTCTTAAAGTTGTGATGTTAAATGCTCACTAAATTATGAATAAACAAAATTTTAATTTATTTATCTCGTCAAATTATTATTATTATTTTTTTTTGAATATTTCATAAATTAATTATTGTTAGCATTGAAAAATTTAAAATTCTGCTGTCTTTACATTCGTAAAATTAATTCACAAAATGTGAATACAAAGTAATGCATGTGAAAAATTGATTGCATTGAATTTTAATATGAAAAAAAAAAAATTGATATTATTTATTCGTTGTGATGATAATTATTTCCATGCTAGTTTTATAATTTTTCTTCAAATATCAATTTCTTTTTTTTCAATTTATTCAATTATTATTCATTTATTTATTAATTTTTAAATGACGATTTTTCTTTATAATAATAAACTTTGTTTTTTATAATTCCAGTAAAATTTAGATTAAAAATAAATAACAAAAAAGTTGTTAATAATAGTGTGCTCGTTTTACCAAGTAATATCGATTAAATACCTCGGTAAGTTTGAGGCCCATTGGAATTTGCCGCAAAACGTTTTTAGCACGATAGTCTGTTGGCACGATGAAATTATAGAGAAATAAAGACAGCTCATGCAGGCTATCATCATCCAGAGAGAGAAAAAATCAAACAAGTATTTTCTAAAACCTATGTATATATATAAATATAAATAACGTCTCAAATTGTTATTATGCCCGTGATAACAATCACCTTTTAAAAAATAGTATAACGAATAAAAATAAAAAATAAATAACCAAGTCTAGGCAATACTCAGGGAAGTAAGTAAAAAAATAATAATTTAAATATAAATAATAAAACCAACATAAAATGAAAATTTAAATTTAACAAATCAAAATTATATTGTTGATTTTTTAATATTTTTTTTTATTCTTTGTTATTATTTTTATAGAAAATTTATTTTTTTATTTTTAGTAAATTTTTATTTGAAAAATTGGAAAAACACAATATTGACCATTGGAAATGTCTGATGAATATTCAAATAACCGTTAGAATAAAATTAAAAAATAAAAATTTGTTGTATTTAGGTCAAAAATAAAAGCCTTGAATTAAAAATGTTATTTTTATTTTTCACATGTACCTGATGAACTGTATTAAACAAAGATACAGAAGAAATAAAAGTAAAATGAAGAAAAAAAAAAAAAAAAACGTATAAGTACAAAGTTTGCAATTTAACGTAGAATTCTCGACAATCTCAGTGCTATTTCAACAGCACTGATTGCCTAGTCTCGACCATTCAGAAATACCTGGGGATAAGGCTAATAACAATTAGCCATTGTCTCGAACAAACGATTATACTACTAGTATTTTGATAAAGTTCATTTTCTAGTCTTGCATAATTACGTGTATTACTAGTAAAGAAAAAATTATTTTTTTTTTTGTTCTAAAATAATGAAGAGTTTGTATTGAATTAAATAATAATAATAATAATAATTAATATTAAATACATTTAATATTAAATTTATAGAAACAATCATAATTTTCAACAATTGAATTTAATTAAATTGAAAATTAATTTACCAATTTATTGAATGGCAATTATGATTTATAAAAAAATCATGGAGAAATTAATTTAAATATAGAAAAATTATTTAAATAAATAAAAATTTAGATTCAGAAAATTATTTAATTTGTCGATGAATAACTTTACAACATTTTAATGTCAATAAAATGATCGAAAAATATTTAAAATACATTTTAAATTTAAAAAACAATTTAAATTTTTAATCATCTGAAAAAAATAATTAATAAATAAATTAAATAAACAATATTTATAAATTAATTTAAATATAAAATTTTTATATAGATTTTTTCTAATAAAATAAAAATAATAAACAACTTATGATACAAAAATTTGAGTTAAAATATTATAGATTATAATGAAATAATAAAAAAAAAAAAAATTTAATAATATCAATGAAATTGTAATAGATATTATGAATTTAATTTATGAAAAAATAAATCAACCAATTATCCAATGAATTTAGTAAAACAATTATCAAAAAGATAATTTTTTTTTTTTTTGTATTTAAAAATTTTCGATTAATTCCTCTGAACTCATCAATACAAAACCAGTAAATCATAAATTTTACACAATGAAAAATCGGATTTTATTTTACTTCAAAAGCTTAATTAAAATTTCAATTAAAAAAAAAAAATTGTCCGAGTAAAATAAATAATGAATTTTTATCTGTTAATAAAAAAGAAAAATTAATTTAATATTTTTTTATTTCAATAAATTTTGCAAGTTTTAAATATTCGATAGTGTTAATGTATAGTATGCAATTAAACACCATGCATGTATAAAATAATTAGATTATTATCGATGAATGAATATAATCGCTCGATCTTTTCATTATAAAATTTAAACCATGCAAAGCCGATTAATTAATTTTTTATTCACATATAAATATTTTTACAAATGAAAAAAAAAATGTTCAAGTTTGAACAATGTATTTCGATTTTCGAGATGATCCAAAAAACTAATAATAACCCTGAAAATTATGACAAGATAATGAACAAGCATTTTCATATCTATCAACAACGTATTAAACATCAGAATATAATATATGAATATAAAATTAATACATGCTTCACATGGTTTGGTGTAATGAGATTAAATTCATCTCATCAATGAAGCTTGAATTAAAATTTACACACTGTTATTGCTGATGACAGTAAATATCATTTCTCTTATCTTTCTAATCAATATATTATCAACAGTTTCTAAAAGCTCCAACCTTATCTTTGTGAATTAAATCAATGTATTTCAATTTTTTAAATTAAAAAAAAAGTAAGAAGCATAGATTCAATTATTTTTAAAAAATATAACCGTATTTTACACTATTATGATTTAAAAATTTATAATTAAACTTTAAATAAAATACAGTATTTTTTTCTCAAAGACCAAAAATATTTTTAAAGTAATTTTCATTTAGTTTTTATTTTATTTGTTGGTGCTTTCTTCTCGCACAGTTTTTAGATAAATTTAAATGTAAAATCATCTGATGATGATAACAATGATAATGATGATGATGATGAGATAAACACCATGACTATTGTACAATATTTTAAGCCCTCAACAAAATGTGTATGTATAATGGCTTAATGAGTTATGGATAAAATGTGGTATACCGTTAACTGAGAGCAAAATATAAGTAGCTTGAGTGTATATCTTCATGGTTCGTGTTGAAAACTTTACTGTTTATAATATTTTTTGATGGTTTAATTAATCAGAGTTTGAAATATATAAGCGGCTAAAATATACATTGTGTTTTATAGTTCATAATATTTTTAATACACTTGTTATAATTATATTTTTAATATTTTTTTTTCTACAATTTTTATTTTTAAATAAATCATATGACTATATGAAAAAAATATAATGTAAAATTTCTTTATGCTTTTTTTAAAGATAGAGAATGTTAATTTAATTTTTTTTTTAAATTAAAAATTTATACAGAATACGAATATATATATTTTTAAAAAATGTAAAATTTATGTCAGTGAAAAAATGAGTAGTATTGAATATTGGATAATTTAGTAATGATGTCATTTAAAAATTTACAATTTTTTAAAATAATTTAATCCAATTTCGAATGACACTTTTTATTGAATTTTAGTCATTAAAAAATTATAACATGTTATTTTTATTGACATAAGTAGAACGTCTCAGATGAAGAAACGGCGGAAAAAAATTGGAATAAATTTTAGGTGGAAAAAGATTGAAGAAATAGTAGAAATATTTCTCTGCCATTTTTCCAACTGTTGGTCATTTTCGGAAAAGAGGCAAAAAAGTGGAGAAATGTTGGAGAACCGGCGGAGAAATATTTCCACCAGTGATCGAATAAGTGATAGATAACAGACTTGAGTATTCACTTGACTTTTTTTTTTTGTTATATAATATTTATTACTGAAAATTTTTAATGAATTATTTTATGCGACGAAAAAGAAGAATTATATGAAAAAAAAAAATGATTAAATATTGTTTTTATAATCAATGCATAAATCTCGCTGATGATGTCATCAAGATTCATATATTTAATTTCACGTATGAATTCATCCACAAAATTTTGGGGAAGCTTTTGAATAATAATACACTGTGATCGCTTTTTTTCTGAATTTAAGGTCACTAATTTGATCCGCAACAACATATTGAAGTCTGATCAAGACAACTGCTCTATCTCAAGTAAAAGAAAATGATCTTTTTATGAATTGCATTTTAATTTATTATTAATGTTTTGATGACAAAACTTTTTCACGAGTTTTTTTCTCAAGTGAAAAAAATATAAATAATTTAAATATAAAATAAATTTAATTTAATTCTGCAAAATATAAATTAAATTTATTTTATACTTAAATTATTTATATTTTTTTCATTTGGGATTTGGTGAAAATCCTTTAATAAACGACATATATAGATATATTAAACATTGATATATTAAATTTGTTAATGTATTTATATTTAAAATATCTTGTATATAAAGTTTGTCTTATGTGACACCAACTGGAAGTATGATAGTGGACTTTATTATATGACTGTCTAAATTGTTTGAGTTTGTCGCTTTTAAGCTCGATAAACTCTATTATGTTTCTCTAAAGTATTATCTAAATTAACTCACTAAAAAAAACACAAAAAAAAATATTATACACATAAAGTTTTTATATTTATTTTTATATATATTTATTATAACTTTAAAATAATTATAATGGATTATTAAAAGTATAAATTTAGATAATAGATAGTGTATTTAGACGAATGTAAATAAGTGAAGTTTGTTAAATGTTCAAAAAGAATAAAATTACTTCTTTAAAGTTTATATTATTTTTTAAATTTGAACAATAGAATTTTGGTCAGGTACAAAATGGCTAAAAGACGGGATAGTTGTACGTGATTCGTGTGTAAATTGACATTAAATACAGTCAATGCTTTATTTAGTTTTACTATAGAGGGAATATAATACAAGTAGAAGATTGAAAGGTGCAAAAATCATTAGCTGTTAACTTTTAAATATATATGTATATATACTTTTACGAAATTTATATCTCAATAAAAGCCAAGTCATTTAAAATACATTCTTTCTTTGCATTTATATTCAAAAAAAAAAATTTTCTATTATAGAAACGACACTTGACAATTGACAATTGACTTTAAAAAAAATCTACAAAAATTGAAAATCGCTACTTCCCACAACCCCTATGAGCAGCGATATAATAAATATTTTATTTTTTTTTTTATAAAAATGCTAAAAACATTAAAATCTATTTCCCTGGTTTTTTTTTTTTAATTTACAATTTAAATCGCGACTGTCAGTCTTGTAATTAAAATAGTCCAAAATGAAATTATAAATTAAGGAGCTTGTCGCATTTAATTATTTTCCTCTCTTCTTTAATTAATTACTAATTAACAAATAGCTTGAAAAAAAATTCTTCCAGTACAATTAATAAATCAAAACCTCCAAAATACGTATGATTTTTTTCAAGATTCCATCAACAATATTACTATTCGAAAAAAATTATTGTAATTTTTATAAATGTATGAGAAAATTTTTCTTTTTAAAATGAAAAAACAATTTTTTTTCTGTATTATTTCAGCAATATATTTATGTGTATATATATAATTTAAGACATCACGTAACTTGGTTAAAAAAATTTCCATAATATCAACTAAAAAAAAAGAAAATAGATGATATCAAACTATTTTTTCTCTCAATGCCTTTTGATATTCATATGTAAGGTGTACTCGTGAAAATATTCTCATTTATGTACTGTGTGCATACTGAGTAGTCACACATCACTGCCTATACATTATGTTCACAAAATTTTTCATCTTTTTCTTCATCATTTTTTTTTTCTTTCTTTTAATATTATTGTTATTTTTATTCTGTTGGTTCTATCAGTCGCAACGATGAACATTGCCAGATCTTTTGAACCGTAAAACACGTATTCGAGGCTATGAACATTTGCCTCGTTTTCATTTTACTTGGAATAACCCACCAAATATATGATTATATTAATATTTAATTTAATTTTACGTATTTTACTTTAGTATTTTAAAAAATATCATAGCTCTTAAAATAATAATTATATTAGAAGATCGTTTTACAGCTAAATTATATCTCTAAAAATTATAATTTTATTTTTTTTTTAATAAATATAAAAGTTTGTAGGATTTATTTTGGATAAAAGGTATTTTATTTGCTTAAAAATTTTAAAGACAATAACTACAACAACATCATATTTATTTTCTTTTTGAATTTTGATATAATAGTTAATTATAATTTTTGTTTATGTCATAATCATAATTTATTGAATAAAATATGTAATTGAACATTAAGATTTACTTGTATTACAAAATTTCAAAACATGTACATTACTATTATTTTTTTTTTTTAATTAATTATCTCTATATTATTTTGACCTGAATTTTTTTTTAACCTTTGTAAGCAATATATTTTCAAATGCAACGTTTTAATTTTCAAATGATTAAAAATTAAAAATATTTTTTTCACATTACAATTTTTAAGTATTAAAAATTACTCGTCTCGTGAAATTTATCTAATTTATTTGTAAAGTTTATGAAAGTCTATATTGAATTGATTAAAAAAAAAAAAAATATAAATAAACTTAATTTCATGTTTTCCATGAAAAAATATAAAAACTTTTGTTACGTCTTGGTATTAAAATAATTTATAATTAATAAATAAAATAATAATTTAATAGATTTAACACATGGAGATACCGAGTCAGCAAATAACATCTTTCTTTTTTTTATTTTCTAAAATTATTTTTATGCTTTTTAATCAAAATCATCATTTTACTTGTTTCTCACAATATTATAAATTTTTATTTAAAATCATTTTATAAACACATTTCAAAGTCACCTTTGCAACTCGAGATTTTACATCCGTTAAAATTATTAAATTATTATTAACAAAATGTTTAAGCAAATTATTAAATGCTGACTACCATGGGAACCCTTAAATCCGATTGGTTCAACTATGGTACCACTTTTCATCCCTACCTAATAATTAAATTTTTATGGGAATAATTTTATTTTTAATATTAAGGAGCGTCACTCTTGCGACAACTTTCGTTCTATTCAAATCATTGAAACTAAATTAAAAATTTAAAATTAAAATTAAAATTAAATCAATTACATCTGATAAAAATTAAATAAAATCAATTGAACTTTTACGTTTTAAATAAATAACATTTTTCGAGTGAATTTAAACTAATTAATTCTTGTGATAAATTATTATTTCCTGTGTTATTTAACCTTCCCTAATCCTATATAAAAATTATTGACTGTGACATTTCTCCGGGGTGTTGTTTTCTGTGCTTCGAGTTTATTTTACCGTTTGGATTATTCGAGACTACAAACATCAACAGGCGACCATCCAGATTGACACGCTCTCAACAATTGTTTCGGATTATTCTTACATCAAGGTACATCTACAATCATACACATTCCCTCCTAACCCGTTACCCTGTAGGGAATAACAAAATAAGAGGATTTTTAATTTTAACGTGAAATACCAAGTTGATTTATTTTAATTATTCTATGATTATTTGGTTATTTAATTTTGATTTTACATATTCTTTCTTTTTCTTGTTATTTCATAGTTAAATTTTAATTTTTCAACTTGGTACGTAACACTTTTTTTGTTAGTTTGATCAATAACCAAGAGGACAAAAAAATACGTATTGGGTCAAAAAAAATTAAAGCAATACTTATGGAGCTAGAAAAAATTGAAGCAATACGTATGGAGCTAAAAAAAATTATAGCAATACGTATGAGGCTTAGAAAACTGAAAGCAATACGTATGGGGTGGTAAAAAAGTAAAGCAATACGTATGGGGTCAAAAAAAATTTAAAGCAATACGTATGAGGCTTAGAAAATACAAAGCAATACGTATGGGGTCGAAAAAAATTTAAATGCGTGAATATTTAGATCCTCGGGTTTTAGGTGATCTGGAACCCGTGACACCCTGAAGCTACCCCCGCTGGGTCACTGCATTCGACAGTGACATCAAAAATTATTCGATTTTACCATGCCACACAAGTTGTATTCTATATCCACTGAACACAGTGTCCACTACATAGAAAATTTTTAGAAAAATCTTTTATCTCAATTTAATTGTTGATATAATTATTTTTTCCCAATACATGACATATTATTATTTTTTTTATTTTAAATTTATTTTTAATTACTCACTTTTTTGCATAATGAGTAGTCGCACATCACTATACATTATGTTCACATAATTTTTTATCTTTTTCTTTTATCTCTTTTGTCATGACCATAGTTTATTGAATAAAATGTAATTGAACTTTAAGATTCACTTGTATTAAAAATCTTTAAGAAATCATTTGCATTATTTTTTTTTTAAATTAATCATTTCTATATTATTTTCGTGAAATTATAGTTGAATTTTAAATTAATTGGGCATTGTTTAACTTGATGAATATGCATGACAAATATAATCAAATTTCTAAAAATTCAATTCATTTATAAGCTCGATTAAATTAAACGAAATTGTTATTGGCACCGATACGGGGAAATTTGCGGAAAATACGGGGACAAAATGTAATCAGTCCTACACATACGACGGTGGCTATGTTTACCGTAAATTTTCCCGTAACCTGTATAAATGTCCCCGTAAATTCCCCCGTGTTGAGTCCCAATAGCGTTACCATAAATTAAAATAGAAAAAAATATTTAAAATACATTTTAAATACTAAAATCTGTGAAAAAAATAATAGAAAATTAGAACTTTTCTTTCATTATATAAAATTGGCTTATTGAATTAATTTAAATTTTTTTTTTATATTTAAAATAATTGTGGTGAGACAGAATAATCGTGTCGGTTTTGAAAATATATGTATCACGTTATATGCATAAAAATATAAAATATAATATTATAATAAAACGGAAGAAAGGAATTCCTTTAAGGAAGGAAGGAAGGACGGAAGAAAGGAAGGAAATAGAAGAATAGAAAAAAATAAAAAAGTATAAAAGACGCAGTGGGCTTGTGGTTAAAGTGAAGACAGCCACAGAAACCTCAAAATTTATGAGCTAGTGATACTAGCAAAGCGTATATATATAGTCTAAGATGCTTGTTGGTTTTCACTGGATCACATATACCAAAAGGTGATGTTCAAGGTATATTTTTAAATTTTTGTTTTGACAATCTTGCGGTATTTTCTTGTACTTGTATATATTACATACAACAGTTTGTGTCTGTATGTTTTATGCATACATATTGTCTATGGAATATACAGTCGCTTCTCAAGACTGACTAAGTGACAACATTACCATCAATAAATATATTTATACATATACCGATATGCCCAAGTGAAAAAAAAATATATATAAAATAAATACAAAATTGTGAATTTAATAAAGAAAATTTAAATCAATATGTCATTCGTTTTTTGTTAAAATAACGATATGAAAAGTAAAATATAAAGAATCGAAATTATATTAAAAATAAATTGAAATTATTACTGAAATATATTCAAATTTAATTAACGATAAATAATTAAATTGTAAATAGAAAATAAAATTACATTTGAAATATTTTTTAATGAAAAAAATAAAAGAAAAAATAGAAAAATTAAAAAATAATTTGCGATATGTTAATATTTATTTTAATATAATTTATATTTTTTTTTTAAATTATTTGAATATATTTTGGTTATATTGACTATTAATACATAATTTAATTGAATTTTTTTTTAACTTTTTATATACTTAATCAACAAAACAATATAAAAAAAAAAAATGCATAAAAATGTATAAAAAATATAAAACGAAAAAACATACTTTGATAAGAGTACAAGAAATAAAATACACCTAAAATATGATAAATTAAATAAAATAAAATCATTCAAATATAAATAGTGAATAAATTTTTTCGTGTCTTTGAATTTACAAGTTGGTTTTTGTGTGATTCGTGACATTTTTCGTTTACTGGGAATTATAAATTCTGCTTGGACGCCAAGGGAAAAAAAAAATTAAAAAAAAACAAAAAAAACAAAAAAAAAAGTATTCCCCAGATGAAAATAAAAGTAAATTGAAGTTGTGGAACCCCGAGTGGTTTAAAATGTAACGACCAATTACGTGCATGCTGAGTTTGAGGGGTGCTTGCGCAGCGTGAAAACATGCTCTATCAAAACGTCACCTTGGTTCCTCTTTCACTGTATATTTTATTATTATAATTATAATTATTATTGTTTTATTTATTTGTTTGATTATTTAGATTTCATTTTTTATTGATAATTTGTTTTATTTTTCTTTTATTATTTTGATTTTTTTTTATGTTAATGCAAGCATGTAATTTTAAAAAGCTCCGAGTAAATTTAAATACAAAAACCACGTGGAATTTCCCGAAAAAAAAGGAAATTAAATAGTTGAAATAATAAGATATTAAAAGATTCAAAAGATTTTTTTTTATTTGAAAACTTATTAATGTCATTAATTTAAAATTTACAAATTTTCAATTTATTTTTTACGTTAATTATCCTTATATAAAAAGGTCCTTATATAAAAAGGACAAACATCATCGGTATTCCGGACATTTGATTGGTCATTGTTTTTTTTTCTGTTTGCCTTTTTCGATTATTTTTTTATTTATTTCGTTAGCAACAAAAAAACAAAAAAAAAAAAGAGTGAGTGAGATATAGTTTGTTTTTTTGTTGCTAACGAAATAAATCAAATAAACAAAGAGTGATCTTCGAAGGATTAAATCGGTAACATATACGAGCGCTTGATAGACCGCGCGACACATAAAATGTTTATTGTTTATTATTGTTATAAACAAATGCATCAGTAGAAATCCACAAAAAAATATATTTTACTTCTTCAAAATGTCTTTTATTTAATGGATTTTTCAGAAATACTGTGCAACAAATATTTATTGTAAAAAAAATTGTTTCAACTTTTAAAAAATTTTAACTTCATAATTTTCCACTGGTCTTTTTATTTTCAATATTTTTTTTTACAATAAATATTTGTTGCACAGTGTTTCTGAAATATCCATTAAATAAAGGACATTTTGAAGAGAAAAAATATATTTTCTTGTGGTTTTCTACTGATGCATTTTTTTATAACAATAATAAACAATAAACATTTTAGAAATTATGGATACAGGCACGCGTAGCGCGCCGATGTGCTCGTTGTTACAAAAAAGTCAAACAGACAAAATGCCTGAAGCTTAAAATACCAAAAAATAATAATAGTAGTATTAACAATAAATAATAATAAATGAAAATGTCAATGTTTATAAGAGTCTAAGGAAAAAAGTGTGTATTTTAAAAAGAATAAGAATAGTACAAATATAAATTGAAAAAAACAAGAAATGAAAACAATTCAAAAGACATAAACAAATAATCAAGCTTGAAAATACGATGTTATTGTTTGTAAAAGTTTTGTACATCTTTAGCTGCTCTATATTGTCTCTAGGTCAATATTTTAAATTTTGCCAAAATGAAGAAAAAAATAGAAATGAATATTAAGTTTAAACTTGACTCTTTATAAATACATTTATATTAAAATTTCAATTGATGCTGAGATGATGAAAACTACTGTGGGCTCAGCAAATCTAATAGTTGCTGTGATTGTTTCAATGTATTTTTTAATACACGTCTTGAGATAAAACTCATCATGGAAAAATTAAAAAAAAAAACAAAACAATAAGAAGGCAATAATCTTAATAACAGAAAAAAAATTGAGAAAATGAAAAAATATATTCTTACAGTTTCAAAATAATTTAACAAGTTGTCTTTTCTTATGACCTAAGATTTTTTTTTTGAGATATTAATTGAGACTAAGTATATTTTTACGCTGTTCTAAGAGAGACCATTACATTATTATTTTTAGGAAGCATTGTATTCGACAGAAGAATAATCCCTGTTCAATAACTCTTATTTATTGTATTTTTTTTTATTTTAGTTTTTTCGTTAGAATAAAGAGGATAAATACACAAAAAAACAAAAAAAAATATTCGAAGAAAAGTCCAAACATACTGCTCAATGTGTACACACTTGAGTGAATATCTTTTAGCTCTATTGATAGATTTTTTTTTTCTTGTATATCAAACGAGTTTCTATAGTCACTGATAGAAAAAAAATATTATAAATAAAAAATATAATATTTTTATAATAAAACAAAGAATAATATAAAAATTATAATCAGTGTTATTTTAAGTATGACCTGATGAAATGATTATTTATTTATTTTTTATTTATTTATTTAATATTTTGCATAAGTCCAGCGGACTTATTTGTTATATAACTAATCCAGAAATAAAAAGTATTGGTCAAATTATCACAAACAAAAATATCACAAGCGAATGATAATATATGAATCACGAATTTATAAAATATCTACAAATAACAATATCGAGATAATAATAAACATGTCATAATTTTGTTGAAATTTTAAATTGTCATTATGTCATTATGTTTTCATGTTACAATGCTTGTATCATTTTTATAATAATAAATTTCAATTGTTTTTTATACTTCTAGACATCTTTAAATTTTAACCAAGTAAAATTATTAAATATAATTATAATAATTAAATGTTTATTCAACACGTAAAATTTAAAAATACATATATGTAATTTAATGCTAAAAATTTTTAATTTTTTCCGAGTAAAATTATTAAATATAATTATAAAAAATAAACACAAAATTAATTTTATTATTTTTGTTATTTAATAATTTTTTTTTTTTAATTCTATTTGTAAATTAAAACAAAAAAAAATTTGTCCCCGACACTGGTTGACTTGTACTACTGAAATATGTAATTTCAGGCAAATCATATTTAAATTTTTTCCAAGTAAAATTATTGAATACTACGATAAATAAATAAAAATAATTTTAGTTTAATTTTTTTTTAAATAAATAATTACCTTATTTAAATGACCTAATGTTTTTTATATTAAAAAAATTAAAAATAAATATACAATTTTATTATTTTTGTTATGTAATTAAAAAAAAAAAAAAAATGGATCTGGTTGACCTATACTACTGAAATATAAAATTCTTAAATTTTTTTCCAATTAAAACTACGGAATATAATTAATAATAAATGTATAAAAAATTAAATATTCAAGTCTAGCCCGTTAATATTATTCTATAAATTTATAATTAGAATTTTTTTTTCTCCAAACTTTCGTTTGATGATATTTTGTGTTTATCAGTGATTCTTGCAACACTACAACATCATCATTTTAGTTATTAAAAACTTTTTTTTTTTCTTTCTATAACTTTTAAGAATTTTTTTTTCTTTTTTTTTCCTCTTCTTGGAGCTGATGCACCACTAGGGTAATCTAGACCCTATTGAACGCTATCAAGAGTTACGATCAGGTCATTTGTTTTTTGACTTTGACTAACTATGAGGTCAAACTAGTGCAGTGTCAACATGACATGAGTGTTTTCGAAAAAAAAACCTTTATTATTATTTTCTTTCATCCAAAGTATAATAGCTAATCCCACACGGCCCGACTAAACTCTTGTCTATATCCCTTGTGGCGATATTCTTTATAGGCCTTATCTCCTCTTACTGTTTTAAATATATCTACAAAAAAAAAAACAGGATGTTGTCTTAACGAAAAAATGATAATAAACAAAGGAAAATAGAACAAATCATTGTCAAATTTTTTTGAATAGAAATAATAATATAATAATAATGAAACAATATGAAAAATTATTTGAAATATTTTATTGAAAATTCCAGATGCTAGCTTATTGAATTTCAACAAATGAAAATACAATATGAGCTAGTGATATTGCATCAAAAGTCATATTCATTTCAGCAAGTTTGAATTTTTTATTTCTAGAAAATAAATAAATAAATAAAAAATTTATATCTCAATTTTATTTTTGTATTTTTTTTTCTTGTATTTTAGTCGTTGCTCTTTGTGGTAGTATTTTTATTTATTTTTTATTTTTCTCTTTTGTTTCATTTTATCTTTATATATAAGACAGTTTATATATACATATTTATAATAATATCTGTATTGCACAGAAACATCCGGTTGTCATCTGAATGAAACTGGAAATGGATTTTTAATGAGATACTTGGATGCAGCAATTTTGGAAGAAGAGAAAAACGTAATATATATTTTCTTCATAATAATAGATTTCGTTACTTTATATCATCCATGGAATATATGATTTAAATTTTATTTTTAAAAAATGGTAAAATAATTTTTAAGCATTTTTTTATAAAAACGAATATTGCATTTATAAACATTATTATTAAATGAGCAATATGAAATTCTTTACGAGATACAATATAACAAATGAAATTTGAAATTTCTGAGAATATAAAAATATAATATTTTGTTTTTATGTTTAATATTTGTCGTTTTATTATTTTTTAAAATAATTTTTTTTTTTTCATTCATTTGAACATGATTTTATGTTACTCAAAAATATTTTACATGATTTTATTTAATTTTAAATTACATTTATCAATTCAATTTGAATTATTGAAATTTTATTTTTTATTATTTTGAATTATGTAAGTAGAATTGTCAAGCTTTAGTCAGACGTTAATTAAAAAATTCAAAATAAATCGGAAAATATTCAAAATTGATCTTCCGAATTCATTTAATAACATAAATTAATTTATTTTTAATTAATAAAATAATAAATATTTATTTCATTCAAAAAAAAATTTATTTTATTTAAAATAGAATTTTATTTTTCTATAAATGTACAAAAAGTTCTATAAAATGATTTAAAAAATTTTTTATATTTTTATTTATAAATGAAAATCAATTTATTATTAACTGTCAAATAATAAATACTTTAAAATATTTCATTCGGTCAACTGAGCTTTCCATAATTCAATATAAAAAATTATATATTTAAATTTTAAATTTTCAAATTCAATTAATGAATTATTTTAAGAGAAATAAAAATATATAATTGAGACAATACATATTAATTAAAAGATGTATAATAAATTTTTTAAATTATTAAAATAATTAAGTAATAATAAATTATTCATAAATAAATTTTGAATTTTCAAACTATTAATGAAGAGACTGAAATATAAGTTAAATATGGTATACTCGATTGGTGGCTTAAACTTATGATAAGGAGAACATTATTACAACTTTGAAAATTTCAAGTTTTAGAGTAAATGCTTGTGAATGTATATCTCAAAATGTTAAAAGATATTTACGTATATATATATAGTTGTATTTACAGCATGTTGGGTAGAAAGTTTGCTCATTTTGTGAGTAGATCGAATGTACATTTACGTTTATACTTGGTATTGTATATTGTCTAACGAATACGTTGACAGTACCATTCCAATTTAACAAACAAAATACATAAAATATATATATACACATTAAATGTCTGAGTTTACATCTTCTTGTCAGCTCATAAATCTTGTGTGTTACTAAAATTACTTCAATTGGCTTTATATGTATCAACAATAATAATAATAAACATGTGAATATATTTTACATCTAAAATAAAGCTCATTTATAAATCAATTTATCATAATAAATATAAATATTTTAATTAATTGTTTGTCATTTGATACTTGTATTAAAATGTAATAGAAAATTTATCAATTTAATTTACCTAAAAATTAAATGGAATAATTTATTCTCTTTTATTTTTAATCATAATCAGAGCCGGGAAGTTTGTCGCTTTAGTTTAAAAAAATGATGATCTAAACCTCGAACAATGAAAAAATGGCCTTTGTAAAATGGCCTTATTTTTTTGGCCTCTTTAAAATGGCCTTATGTTTTTCGCCCTTTAAAAAAAGACCTTATGTTTTTGGTCTAAATAAAGTTGACTATTTTTAAAAGCCATTATTTTAAGAAACCAAAAACATGAGGCCATTTTAAAGGGCTATTTTCAAGAGGCCAAAAACGTAAGGCCATTTAAAAGAGCCATTTTTAAAAGGCCATTTTTTAAGAGGTCAAAAATATAAGGCCACTTTAAAAAGGTCAAAATAATAAGGCCCTTTTTTTGTTGTACGAGATTTAGATCGTCATTTTTTTTTTAACTATATTTCACCATGTTGCCATGGTGTTTACAGCGATCTCAAATAACAGACGAACTTCCCGGCTCTGATTCATAATAATAAAATTCAAAAGATACAGAAATAATAACTCGTTGAAAGAAAAAAAAAATTATTATTTTTTTTATTAATTATTATAAAAGCTTCTTATTTCTGATAAAAGAAACGAACAAAAAAAAATTGTATATTTTCTTTGATATAATACAAAATAAAGTATTTTAAAAAAGTAAAATAAAAAAAAAAAATGTAAAATCATCTTTCCATAAATATCCATAATACGATATGTAGATTGAAAAGCTAGATATTATCTTTTCTTCCGTAAAGTAGATACGAGTTTAAAAGAAAAAAAAAAAAAAATATAAATGAAAAAGTTTAAATAGAGTGAATTGTGTCGTCGATCAAGATATCCAAAGCCCGTCTTTAATGTACATACTGTGTAAACAAAGTAGAAATGTTTGCATTGGACAAATCTTAAAAGTATAAACGACATCTTTACTCAGATTCATCAGACATTGTAGGCTTTAAATAGAGTTGAAGAAATGTGTATATAGATATTTTAAAAAAATAAAAAAAAAAAGGAGATAAATATAAACCAAGAAGTAAATTCCATAGAAATTTTCCTTTGCAGATGGAATAAAGATGACATGATGATGTTGGTCAAATATGAGTTTTTCTATTACGAGTTTTTAACATTACTATTTGTAATGATTTTAAAACTAGGTAATATAAATATATACAAAAGATAATTATGTGTATTTTGTAGAGAAGATAAAAATTCTATAAAAAGTTAATTCATAAAAAACCACTGTATCTTTAACATTATTAATCATAATCAAACTTACTCAGTTTTTTTATTTAATCTTTCTTTTATTTTTCATTTTGTTTTGGCTCGTGAATCATTGTGATTATATGATAATTAAAATATTTATTTTAAATTTAAAAACATTTTTTTATGTACGTATTTTTTTCTTTTTTGTTTTTTTAAATTATTTATCATTGTCTTTTTTTTTTTGTTGATTAATATTTCATTTATTCATTTAGCGGAAATTGCGGTTACTTGAAAATGTTTCAAATAATTAATATTAAAAGCGTATGATTTTTTTTATCATTTTTTTGTATAGTATAAAATTTACTTATTAATTTGCCATCATTAGAATTTATTTTAGTATAATAAATATTTATTTTTTTTTCATTTTAAAAATATTTTATATTATTATTAATATAATAATAATTGAATGAAAAATATATAAATTATTTTAACTCAAATGATTGACTTAAGTGAGAAACAAATTAAATTTACATTTGAGTATAAAAATAAATATCAAATAAATATAAAATATGTTTTAGCAAATCTAAATATAATGTACATTTATTTTTAATATAATTTGAATATAATTTAAATTTATTTTCACAGTTGTATGTATTTTATTTCTACTTGCAAAAATACATGAGAATTTCCACATAACACTCTTGCTACTTTTACTATACCAAAAAGTTTAAAGGATGCAGTAAACAATAAATATATATATTTAGTACAACAACGAGTTGGTTAAAGGTCTGAAGAAGACTGCAAGTCAAGGATAAATACAACGAGAAAAAATTAAAAACAAGAAAAATAAGTTAAAGGCACAGCGATGCTGTTGGTCCATGTACAAAACTTAAATACATATATTTAGAAAAAGTGTATTACATACCAGAAAAACGATAAAGAAAGTTATAATGTCGAAAAAATATTTAGTCAAGAAATAAAGGGTGTAAGAAAGGAGCGTGGGAATAAAGCTTCTTGGTGAGTTCATATTCAGTTATGTGTACAAAATTTTGTTGCAGTTTAAATCTTCCGGATGATGTTGCCTCATTTATATACCTATTTTTTAAAATTATTATTATCTATTTTTTTTATATATATATTTTTTTTTTAACTTGTTTTATAGATAAGCTGTGTACAAGCTCAAGCGGAAAACGGAAGTAATGGCTTACCAGATATTATCGACTAGTGAACTAACATTTATTTATTTATATATTTTTTTTTATGATTTTATAAAAAATAATATTTTATTATATATTTCCCCAGGGGTTTTGTTTACTTTTTTTTCTACTTATTTAGTTTTTTTTTTGCTACTAAAAATCATGACAGAATATGTCTTGGGAATAATTTAATTTTATATATAGATTTATTTAATTTTTATTATTTTGATAATTTAATTTCATCTTTAAATTGTTTTTTTATTTTTATTAATAATAAATGTATACGTGGAAATTTTTTTTTTTTCATATGAATTGTTTAATTATAAATTTAATTTTTTTAACTCTTTTTTTTTATATCTTTTATAATTTATTGTATATTTTTTTATTGTTCTCATATGTCAAGAAAAAGTAATTTTAATATTTCATTGGTTTTTTTTTTTTTTACATTTGTTTTATATAAAGTTTTATAAATTAAATGTTTCAAAGACTTGAAAGTTTTTTATATATATATATTCAAGGTAATTATACTTGCTAAAATTTTCTTTTTGAATTTTTAATAAGGCATTTTTTTTTATTATAATTTTTATTTCTTTGTTTTAGAGTATGTGTGATGTTTTAGGGAAATATTATATTTGTGTTTTACCAATTTATGTTGATGTTAGCTGATTTTAAGCAAATGTATTTACACAAGACAAACTGCAGAGGTGAATATATATTCAAAAATTTTATTTAAACAAACTTGTATTTGAAATAATTAATAGTTTTATATATTTTTATTTAAGAAAAATATTCATAGCTAATTTAATTATTAATATAACTAAGAAAAATAATAAAAAATAATTAAAACTGTACATTTATTTTGTGATTAATATGTGTAAATGAAAATAAATTTTATTACGTAATATATCTTGAAACATTCAGCCATCTGCGATCAAACTGATTGTGTGCATCAAATTAAAATGAAATATTAACTCCTGGTAAGTTTGATAATATTAATATGCTGTTCAACAAAAATTATTGTCATTATTTATTTGTCAGTTGAATAAAAAATAATAACAACTATTACTATGAATTAATTACTAAACAATTTACAATTTTAATAATGAAAATAATACATGAAAACATTCAAAAGGGATTTTTGTAAATTTTTGTTTATTTACAATAGATCTTTTCAATGTATTCATACAAAATAATAATGAAAATAATAATATCTCACAATTGTAAAATTTTCTATTTACGAAATTTTGAATTAATTGCAATGTCATGAAAATTTACAGTCGATGAGCTACATCTTTAAATAATTTTCTCTCATTTTACTACTATATTTGTATTTATGTATTTTGTGGTGCATTGAATATTATTATTTTTTTTTATATCTGAGTACACAAAATGTTGAATTATTTTTCATTTCTTTTTTTTATTTAACTAATTAACATTTGACATTTATTTACTTGTTTATTTTTTTGGCTATACATTTGTATATATATTTATTTTTAATTATTCAGAATCTATTTGTTGTGCTATTATTTATTTTTTTTTATTAAAAAAAAAATCGTTTAATTGTTTGGGTTGTAAATTTCATGCTTGAAAATGAACATCGTTATTCTTCTGCAATTACGTACTCATGGAAATGATAAAAAATTTGATACTCATATAGATATAGACGAGTTTATTTAGAAGAGTCTCATGTTCAAATAAAAATAGTTTAAAAATAATAACGAACTTGTTTTTTTTTTTTTTTCCCATGTGTACATACGTTTGCATTTTGAATTTTTTTTTTCTTTTCTCTTTCCCAATCAGTTGTGTTTCCAATTTTTATATGTATTGATATCGTATGGTTTTTTTTTAATGAAAAAATAAAATACTAAAATGAAAAATTCAGCCTTGTTATCTCGCCTGAAATTTGATGCTCGTTTTAAATAAAACAGCTAACACCTTTTCATCATTTTTAATTTTTTACATACCTCTAATAATTTCATAAAAAAATAATAATAATTATAAAATTTATTTCGTTTGTCATATTATTTAATCCACAATAGTCTGTTGAAAAAAAAAAAAAAATTTTTCAATTTTTTATAAATTTATAAAACGAAAAATTTAAAATCATTATTATAATATTTAATGTTACATAAAATAATAAAAATAATATATTTCTAAAAATAATTATAAATAAAAAAAAATGAAAAATTATACGAATGAATTCATGTAAAATGTTATTAACCATAAAAATGAAGGAAATAAAAATAAAAAAAAAAAAAACAAGGGTTCAGCTCACATATAAAACGTTAAATATTCCATAATAAAACAGTCGAAAACACGCCAGTCTAGATAAATGACAANGGGGGACAGAGGGAAGAGTAAACAGAGAGGTAAAAAAAATTTAGGCAGTAAAAAGGGGAGAAGAGAAAAGTATCGTAAATTTAATATGAAACTTTTGAAAAAAATGTATAGCGTAAAATGTGTGAGTGCTTTTTAGAGCTGAGACTCGATAGAAAAAGTGCAGAAAATGTATAGCTTGAGGTATTGTGACAAAAAATATAAAATACATCAGACAAAGTGGTAGATGCAATGAAAAATTTTTCAGGCTTTTTGAAACTTACTCTATTTATAAAAATACATAATATAATTTTATATTTTATTTTTTACAATTTTTATTTCTTTTATTTAGATTTAGTTAATTTTTATTCATTTTTGAAAATATTTGACATAATTTTATATGATTTTTTAATGATATTTTTAGTTTTTATTTAGATTGTTCAAGATTTTTATTTTTATTATATTTTTAGTAAGTAGAAATATCAAGCTTTAGTCAGACGTTGATGGAAAAAATTAAAATGACATATTTAATTATTTAACAAAAAATCAAAAAAAGTTTAAAAATAATTATTCAAATATAAACTGAATATTCATATCGATTAATAATTAAATAATAATTATAAAATTATTATTATATTAGATAAATGTGGTCTATTAAAAATGTCATTTTGATTTTTTAAAAATACTATGTAAAATTGTTGGAAAAAAAATCTATAAATGTTAAAATTAATTAGCTTTAATTGAAGTTAAATTAATGTAAATTATTATAATTATAATAATTAATGGTCATTGATTTATTATAATTTTTTTTAATTAAATAATAAAAATAGTAACTTGATTTGTGACTGACCTCTTTTTTGTTTGATTAATCATTCCGATGTGAATTTTTTTACACTATAACTTTTGACAAGTCTAAAAAAAAAAAAATACCAAGTGAAAAATGAGTATTAAGACAGATTTTTTTATAACAAATAAAATGTATTTTTATTTATTTTTTGTCTTGGTAATACCACACGGGACAAAGATTTGACGATGACACATATATTCCACATATAAAATCTTTGTTCCGCTATTAAAAAAATCTATCATAAAAACAAAGTTGTAAAAAAAAGCAAAATTAGTATCAAAACATTCATTTGTTATTTGTCAAACAGCTCAGAACTGTGTAATCTCAGATATAAAGTTATAAAAAAAAATGTTACATTGTAAAAAATAAAATGATTTAAAACTTTGTTACTAAAAGAAAAATATATATATATATTTTATTTTTTACATTTAAAAAAATATAAAAACAAATAATTTTTTTTTTTTTATTTTAAAATATATAGTAGATTTTATAAATTGAGAAATAAAATTTTTAGTATTATTATTTTTTTTTCTTCTTTTTTGTTATCTCAATTTAAAAGTTTTGAAATGAGAGAATGAAATACGAGACTATATTTTAATATCTTGAGAATCCACTGTTATGTATTTTTTTATTTTTTTGAATTAATATTGTTTACTAATAGAATATCTAATGACAAAAATTATAACAATAAAAAATTTTTAATTATTTAACAATAAATTGAATTTTATTATCTAAGAAATTAAATAAAAAATTATTACATGATTATTTATAAATTCCATTGTTAATATAATATAATAAAAATAGAAAAATCGCTTTTGCTTAATTCAGTTTAAATTGTCAATCAATCTAAATGAATAATAAACTTTTTTTAAAATTACTGTGGATATAATTCAAAGATTATTTAAAATGATTTTTATGCTTAAATAAATTTCTTTATAGATAAATATTTAAATTAGATTATTACTAGATAAACTATTGGATTAAGTAATAATAAATCAATCAATTCGATACTCTTTTATTCAAGCTGATTGAACTGGCTTAAAAATAAAACAAGTCTTTGTCATACTGTTATAATAATTATTAAATCAATTCGTATATATTTTTATCCTATAAATTTATACAATTTATACAATAAACAATTAAAAGTCGTTTTGACGTCATACAAAATTTAAAATTACAAAATAAAAAAATGAAATCCAGTAAATTGCAAGTTCAATGATAATGTTGTACAGCCTCTATGTTAATATATACATAAAATATATATACAAATAAAAAAAAATAATAATATAACATAGGTTTGTTTGTTTGTATATGCCTATTTCAAATAAACTGCTTCATGTGCCAGCTAATTTGTCACTGTGGAATCCAGCGGGATTATTTGTCAAGCTAATAATGTGGGTACAGTGTCCCTATCCACGGTTGGATACCCGAGGGGTGATAAAATCGTCGAGGATGTGTTTGATGTAAATAATTGCGGCGGGTACCAAACAAGCTCACTGGGGTTGACCATTTTTACTCAAAAAATTAAATGAATTTGAAAAAAATATATAAATATATATGCATTACAACTATGTGTTTGCGTTTGTTTCAATGAAATTGTTTGACATTTGATACATTTATACGAAACGTTTTATGTATAAATAATGGCTCGTTGAATGTACGATGAAAAAAAAAAATATTATAGATAAACCATTGACTTCATCACTTGATGGTATTATATGTATTCAAATTTATTTATTTTTTATCTAGATATTATCATGATAATGTATTAAAAATAAATACAATGAATACATGAATTTTTTGAATATAAAAAACATTAGGTCATTTAAATAAGGTAATTATTTATTTAAAAAAAAATTAAACTGAAATTATTTTTATTTATTTATCGGAGTATTCAATAATTTTACTTGGAAAAAATTTAAATATGATTTGCCTGAAATTACATATTTCAGTAGTACAAGTCAACCAGTGTCGGGGCCAAATTTTTTTTTGTTTTAATTTACAAATGGAATTAAAAAAAAAAAATTATTAAATAACAAAAATAATAAAATTAATTTTGTGTTTATTTTTTATAATTATATTTAATAATTTTACTCGGAAAAAATTAAAAATTTTTAGCATTAAATTACATATATGTATTTTTAAATTTTACGTCTTGAATAAACATTTAATTATTATAATTTTCTTTAATAATTTTACTTGGTTAAAATTTAAAGATGTCTAGTAGTATAAAAAACAATTGAAATTTATTATTAAAAAAATGATATGAGCATTGTAACATGAAAACATAATGACATAATGACAATTTAAAATTTCAACAAAATCATGACATGTTTATTAATATCTTGATATTGTTATTTGTAGATCTTTTATAAATTCGTGATTTATTTATTATTATTTGCTTGTGACATTTTTATTTGTGATAATTTAACCAATACTTATTTCTGGATGTTATATACTTATATAATCATTTCATCAGGTCATACTTAAAATAATACTGATTATAACTGTTTTATCATTCTTTGTTTCATTATAAAAATATCATATTTTTTATTTATAATATTTTTTTTTTATCAGTGACTATAGAAACAATATATATAACAATAATATATATTTAATAAATAAATGAATATTGTATTTAACAATTTTTTTTTTAAACTTATTTTCATTATGTATCTTGGATAATTTAAAAATTAATCAATTAGTTATTTTATTTTATTAATATTTACATTTTATTTGAATATTGTATGGAATGCTCATTTAATTTATCTATTTGTTAAATTTATAATTGGATTTGATTAAATTGTAGATTCAATATAAAATAACGGTGTAGCAATTTTGAATTGATATAAATTCACTGGTTTTAATAATGAACGATAATAGATATCATGGCACAATCACATTTTGTAATGTCATGAACCTTTCTCTCTTTTTTAAGTACCCAACACAAACGGAATTTGACATAAGTACTGTAGATTAAGAAATTAATGATTGTTGCAAAGGATAAAGTCGTATAATCCACACACAACGTTTGTGAATATAATCAAGAGAATAATATACCAACTTGCAACGAGACGGTACTTAAAAATTTTCAAAATTAGTAAGATCAACTATTTTGAATTACTCTGTTACCGGAAAAACAAGAAAATTCAAGTAGAGATATCATAAACATACAGTTGTAAGCTAAGTACTTTTATAATTAATAATTTTAAATTAAATTGTAAAATATTCTTGACTTTTAAAATAATTTTTTTATCTATTTTCAAGTGTATAAAAAAGAAAAAATGATAAAATTATCATATTATTTATTCAAATATTTAAAAATATTCTTTATAAATTTTTTTTTTATTTAAAAAATATAAAAAAACATAATTTTAAATTAAATATTATTTATTTTTTATAATACTTATAATAAAATTTATAAATTTAAATTTAAAAAATATATATTTTGATAATTTTATTGCATTATTTCTTTTTTTTTTATTCAAACTTTCTTTTCATGTAAAGAAAGGTATGATTAATATACGGTAAAATTTTTCAGAGGGGAAAAAGAAAATGTGAAAAAAAAATGTGCGATAACGACCGGTACATACAAAAGAAATATATTTATAGCTGTCTGATTCAGAGGTGGGGTTATTCTAACAGTGAAAAAAGCATATACAAATTTTTCAGTCTTCATTTTCCAATGCCACAAATATTCCGATATAAATTTTTAACGTTTTCATTTTTTATATTTTTATATTAGAATAAAATTTAAATAATCAATCAAGTTTTTTTGGATTTTTTAAATTTAATTGAATTATAATAAAAATAAAAAATTGTGAATTTTATTTTTTAAAAATTAACAATTTATGATTTTCCATATTTATTATAATTTGATTATGAAAATGTATTTTCAAAATTCATCAAGATTTGAAAAATTACTGTTGATGTGCATTGAGATAATTTCAAAATTGACAGAGTAAAAATATAATGTGAATTAATTTAATTTTATAATATATTTTAGGAAATTACATCTGCAATTTTATTTTTCCATTCGATTTGTTTGAATTTTTAAATATATAAATTTAAGATTTGAAGTGTTTGACATTTAGTATTATTAATAATTCATAATGATTGATTTTAACAAGGCATAATGTGAATTGGAATAAAATGTTTGAATAAATAAACAAAAAACTAGAAAAAAATGCGTCCATTCCATCGGCTGTACTATCAGAGATTGACCTTCCGTATTTATTAATTTAACAACAAACGTTTTGGTTGAAAATTCATAATATTGATAATATTCGGGGGGTTTTGCTTTATATATTCACAAATTTTCAAAATTTTTTAGCTTTGCGTTTGTTGTTAAATAAATAAATAAGAAATTAGAAAAATCCACGTCCGTTCCATAGGCTGTTTTAGATGACTGCTACTGTATTTATTCATTTAATAACAAATGTTTCGGTTAGAATGGTGAATAATATTCAGGGGGTTTTGCTTTATGTGTTAACAAATTTTCATATTTTTTTAGCTTTGCGTTTGTTTTTAAATAAATAAATTAGAAAACTACGAAAAAATGCAGTTGGCTGTACTATTAGTGACTGCTACCGTATTTATTTATTCAACAACAAACGTTTCGGTTGGAAATCCGTATGGTGGATAATATTTGAGGGGTTTCGCTTTATATATTTACAAATTTTTATAATTTTCCAGCTTTGCGTTTGTCGTTAAATAAATAAATTGAAAACTAGAAAAATTTGTGTCCGTTCCATCGGCTGTAACAAGCTTGTCACTATTTTACCAAGATCCAAAAGCTATGAAATCGAGTCTCGAATTGAAAGACCCAGTGGATGAGAAACTTTTTTTCGATACTAAAATCCATGCTTAGTGGAAGATCCGTCTTCTAAAATCTCAGAAAAAAAAAATTGAAACGCTCTAATTCATTTTGGAATTTATTGAAGAAAAAAAACAATACGATTTATATATATATTTTTTTTTTCTATAAGTTATGCGTTAATTCTTAATAAACATAATTAAGATTTTAATTAAGTTATCGAATTTGCTTATTAAAAAATAATAACAAATTTTCATCACGTTTTTTTTCTTTTATTTTGTTACTAGGCTGGCAGTCCATAGGTCCAACCTTAACTTTTTTTATCTTTTAATAGCATCAATCAAACTGTCTACGATATTTCTCCGACATTTCTCTACTTTTTTCCGAAAATGACCCATGGTTGGAGAAATGACGGAGGAATTTATGTATAACTCTGGTGAAAATATTTCTCCGCTATTACTCCAACCTTTTTCCACCTAAAGTTTTTTGCTGTAATATTATCTACTTTTTTTTTTTTTAAATTTACAACATACGCGTTGATACAGTGTTCATGATAATCATTGAAATAATGTGGAATATAATTTGTTTTGGTTTTATTGTTTTAAATTATGTAACGAAAAATTATTTTTATTATATATTACTCTGTGATTTTTTTCTTTTTTTTCTTAAAGATTATTTTTATAACACAATCGAATTTTGTTGCTTCACTGAATATTTTAGATTCAAAGAATAAAACAGTCACCAAAATTTTGCAGTATTTCGACACTTTTCTGATATTAAATTTTTTTTTTTTTTCAATTAAAAATGTTTAATAATTTATTTTAAAGTTTTTATTAAATTTAATGTTTAAATTAGTCAATGGTTATTTATTTATTCAATTTAAAATTTAATAAAAAATTCAAATTAAATAGCTAAACATTTTTAATTGAAAAAAAAAAAAAAAAACTAATGATAATTAATGAATATTGTTTACGTTAAACTTCAAATTAAATTGTCAACAATTTTTAGCATAAGTTTATTCATTTTTAACATACGAGATCAATGGGAATCAAATCTGGCTCTCAACAATATTCAATTTCGTTATTGGAGGTGAAAGTATACAATACTTCTACTAAATATTAATAAATATTTCCAACAATAGTTATTTATCAATGCACAATTTTTTACATTCATTGACGTTATTAATTTGAATTTATTAATGTCACAGAAAAGAAAAATGGAATTTTTAAAAAAATCATCAATCAAAAAAGTATGAGTAAAAACGAATTTATATCTGAACCTATCCCAATCTACCCCTTACCAATCGCGTAGAAAATTATAAAAAAAATCCAACATTATCTTCATCCATCCCTTAACTATTTCCTGTAACTATTTTTACATAATCGGCCCTTTATCTAACTTCAAAAAAATTATTTCTCAAAAAATTCCCAGTAAAAACGAGTTTATGTCTGAACCTATCCCAATCTACCACTGACCGATCGCGTAGAAAATTATGAAAAAAATCCAATATCATCTTTATCCATCCTTCAACAACCTCTCATAATTATTTTTATATAATCAGCCCTTTATCTGACTTGAAAAAAATTATTTCTCAAAAAATTCCTAGTAAAACCAAATTTATATTTAAACCTACCCCAATCTACCCCTGACCGATCGCGTAGAAATTTATGAAAAAAATCCAACATTATCTTCATTCATCCCTCAACCACCTCCCGTAAATATTTTTACATAATCGGTCCTTTATCTAACTTAAAAAAAATTATTTCCTAAAAATTCACAGTAAAAACGAGTTTATGTCCAAACCTACCCTAATCTACTCCTGACCGATCGCGTACAAAATTATGAAAATAATTGTACATTATTCTTATCCATCTCTCAACGACCTCTTGTAAATATTTTTATATAATCAGCTCTTTATCTAACTTAAAAAAAATTATTTCTCAAAAATTACCCAGTAAAACCAAGTTTATATCCAAACTTACCCCAGTCTACCCCTCACCGATCGCGTAGAAAATTATGAAAAAAATCCAACATCATCTTTATTCATTCTTCAACAACCTCCCGTAATTATATTTTTATAATCGGCCTCTTATCTAACTCAAAAAATATTAATTCTCAAAAAATTCCCAGTGAAAACGAGTTTATGTCCAAACCTACCCTAATCTACTCCTGACCGATCGCGTACAAAATTATGAAAAAAATCTAACATTATCTTTATTCATCCCTCAACAACTTCCCGTAATTATTTTTATATAATCAGCCCTTTATCTAACTCAAAAAAATTATTAATATAAGGTGAACGTATGCAACATTATTACTAAATATTCGAAAAGAATAAATATTCTTTACAATAGTTATTCATTAATATATGATGCACAATTTTTTACATTTATTGACTTTATCAATTTTGATTTATTAATGCAACAAAAAAAAAAACAAAAAAATTGTCACTTAGCAACGGGTAAACAACATTAATAAAAAAATTTATTAATTAAACAAAAACAAATGAAACATCATTATTGATCATTGTTTAATGAGAGAACCTCATCATATGTCTTGAAGAGAGGCCTCATTTTTCTTTTTATAGTAGGAAAATATAAATTTTTTTTTTTATTCACATCGTATCTTTTATTTTTATCACTATTGTTTCATTCTTTTTTTTTTATGTTCAGTATATTGTTACTCATAGCTATTTTTATTTTTAAAAAGTTGCAAAAATTGAAGGACGTCTCCAATACCCAACGACTTTTTGAGACGATTAAGATTACCCACGTAAAAATACTTGAGTCAAGCTTTAGTTGCAAGTCTTATCTCAGTTGACCTCTTCAACTTGTGACATACTGGTTCACGAAAAAATGAAAAAAAATGAATAAAAATATTCATTTCTACACATATATTCAAGCCATTTTTAAAATTATTAATAATTAATTTCAGTTATCAATTTTTTTTATGAAATCAAATTTTATATATTTGATAATTTCAAATAATTTAAATCCAGTCCTTACTCATATTCTATTATTATCACTTTTTAATATTACATTATAAAAAAAAATCAATCTTTAAATTTCAGAATGATTATAATTTTTTCATATCAGCAGTTTTTTTTTTTTTTTAAATTTTATAATTAACCGCACGTGGAATAAAATGATACTCAAGAAAAAATTATTTCCTCAAAAATCAAATACGAAAATTATAATAAAATTCCTTTTTTTCAAAAAATTATATATTTACATCGAAATAAAAAAATATGAAGTCTATGAAACTCCAATACAACTACAATTAATATGTAATAATTGCAACACAAAAAAAAAATTTACCAACTATTCAAAAAACAGCAAAAAACAAAATGTTTTTTCAATTTTTATTCATTGGAAATTAGCATATTAGCTGAGTAGACTGAGTGTTTTATTTTATTAATTATAATAACTCTTCTCAGCATTAATTTATACAATCAATAAAAAATAAAACTTTTTTTTTTTTTGATATAAAATATTTACAAGTGTCTGTCTGCTTAACCCTATTTTCCACTGAATAAAAAATAAATAAATAAATTGCTGACAATAATTAGACACTCTTGTATAATTTATTTATGAATTTTTTTTTTTTTTTTTGTAATTATTAATATGATTTATGAATTAAATGGAATATTTTAATTGTGTAATTTAGACAGGGAATATGAGACAGACAGTGACCAGTATGTGATATTATAATTTTAAAGGGTTTTTGTTATATATTAAAATTTTTAAATATACTGGACAACGCCCACTATCATCATTATATTCAACGTCCATATTCACTAGTGTATAATATATATATTTAACAAGCTTCTGCTTAGTTTTCTCGTCATCAATTATTTCAGTTTACGTCTCAGGCGTCTCAACTTACCAACGCATTAATGAGACTGGACATAATTAATCACATACATTGTAAATGATTCCTCTATCTTTATACCAGACACTCAAAATTTTATATATTAATTAAAAACAACACATATTATAATCATCAATATGATTAATTATAAAAATACTTTATCCTTTTTTTTTTCATCAAGCTGCTTTTTTTTTTCTTTTGTAAATTTAACAATTAATTAATTTAAAAGTATTTTATTTAAGCTATTTAAATACTCAACGTCTTTGAGGCTCTTTTTTTTAAAAAACTTTTAAATTAAAAAAAAAAATAAAATTGCAGGTTGAAAAGTTTTTTTTTAAATAGAAAATTTAATCAAATCTTTTTGAGATATATTTTTAAAAAATTATATATGAATTTATGATTGTCGTTGTTAAAAAAAAAAAAAGAAATAAAAATTTAGAGGTAAATTTTTAATGACATTTGCATTTTTTTTTATAATATAAAAAAAAAATTTAAGGAAAAATTAAACTAAGGCTCTCTCATGTGGTGTTGATTTTTACACTGACTTCTTTATGCACTGTAAAGCTGTCATTTGCACTTCCCCTTGTGACTGAGTGACTTCTGGGTGGTTTA
>MKYW01000002.1:4154603-4188901 GCA_015776835.1 Aphidius ervi
AAAAAAAAAAAAAAAAAAAAAAAAAAAAAAAAAAAAAAGGATTCTTCGACAGTGTGACACAGCTGGTGCGCTTATCGTAATGAATTTCCAAATAGGATAGCTTCGTATATAAAGTTTAGTAGCAAGTGGGGTTAGTGAAACTTGCACTAGCAAAATTTCAAATGGTTTGCTTTACCCAATCCTTCGTGTGCCGGTCACGTGCCAATGAACATACTATTGTTGAACCGATCGTTCTTTAGAGCTTTATCACTTTTATCACGGTTAAGCCACAGACACCAAAATGACGACAAACTATCAATAAAAAATTTTTTTTTCATTCTCTCAATATCACAAATATGCTCAACTTGATTTATTTATTAAATAAAATTTATTTTATATTTAATTAATTTATGGAATATTCAATATACAATTTTTTTTTTTTGTGAAAAAAATATTTTTTTTTTGTTATTTGTAATATTATAAATAAAACTTTATTTGTATTTTTTTATATGGGGTTTTTTTTTTAAATTGGAAAGGAGGTGTTTTATATGGGAAATAATAATAAAATTATTAACAATTTTTTTCTTGTTTTATTATTTATTTTATTCTTTGGCACTATCGTGTTGAAAATAATACTTTGTTATTTCAATTTATATACGATAATATAATTTTTAATGAATTTTCGTCGAATTAGACTGAGCTATCAGTTGAACAATAAAATTTCAAGTTGCATGATAAGAAGACGAGTATGATATTTACGTGTCGTAAAGATAAATATCAGTATACTATTATAGAATAGTTTCCTGCTAGAAAATTGATAGTCTAGAGTTATTTTATTTTTTTATATTTTTTTATATATTTTACCAGCTTGTTGAGGGTTATTTTCACTTTAACAATCGGCCATCATGTCATTACGATTTTCAGATGATAGGAAGTCAACGAGAAGTTGTTAAACATTTTATATTTTTAACTCTACATAAAAAAATATTCCAGGGAAATTGGTATTTAAAAAAAAAATATCTTAAAAAAATTTTATCAATTAATTTCCTCGTTGTTTATTTAATAATAAATTTATTTATTTAATTACTAATTTTTTTTTAATATTAATAATAAATAGTCCTTTAATAATTAGCGTGATGAATTGATGAAATGTAATTAGTACCATTTTTTTTGTGGAATACAAAGACTCGCTTCAGGGTTTTACAAATTGGCAAGTTGCCATAAACAGTAGCACGAAAATTTACAAGACTACACTAGAAATAGTGCTTCAAAAATTTTGACTGTGTATTCATCCACAAAGATACAATAATTATTATAATAACAATCCTCTTGAAATGAAAAAAAAGTTGTAATATTTTTTATTTAAAAATTTATAATCACTTCAATAAAAGTTTTTTATTTTTATTTTTTAATTGAATTGAAATATGATTAATCTCCATTTTCGATTAGTATTTTATTTATTTATTTTTATAAATTTAATTTACTTTTTACTTGAATTTATTTATGAAAAATAAATAATTTAAAAATATTTTTTATTTTTAAATCTTAATATATGTCAATTGATAATTTCCTGATTCTCATTTCCTCGTCAGTAAAAATTTTAAAATAAAAAATAAAAAAAAAGGTTAATTTCATTGACAATTGTGACAGGAAGAATATTATTTCACATCATCAATACATTTTTTCCAAAATTAACTTAAAATAAATCAACTTTTTTTTCTATTTAATTTTGAAATTCTAAAAGTAAAAAAAATTGATTTAAAAATAAATAAATACACTATAATTTTAAATGAAACAATTTAATTTATTGATTGTATCATTGTATATATATATAAACAATTTCAAAATTAAATTTGCAAGATTAATTTCACTTTACAATTGATGGTTTATAAGCGCTTTTGGTATGATAGAATTATTAATCGTAATCCGTGTCGGCAAATGTGACATATTTGACTAAAGCATTTTCCTCCCAAAACCTGTTACAATATATATTCATACAATGTATATATCTTTGTGTGTCTCTTCGTCTAACTTGAAATCCCCTACGGGCTTTTACTATTCAAGCATATATATTTCTATGTAGAAGTTATAGTCAAACTTCCGGCATGGAGGACCAGTGTTACTCATCCCCTATATCACTTTATCCTTACACCATACCTTCTCTTTCTTAAGACATCTCAATTCAGGTATATCATATAACAATCTACATAATATCAAAATCCAAAACCTATATGTATATACAATTGTTCTGTGATCACATGGATAATATTGTTTAAACTTTTATACAAAAAAGAAATATATATATTTATATATATAAAATAAGAATTTAAAAAAAGAAAGAAATAGTTTTTTATTTTATTTTGATAAAGTCTTGAAGTCAGCAACACAAAAGATGTGGTTGAATAACTTAATTCACCATTTATCTTAGGATATACCTTTGGTCAAACTTTCTCAACAAACTAATTTCAATGAAAGTACTTGAATAACAACTAAGAATACCTTAATATTATAATAATTTAATTGAAATTATCACAATGAATATATAACAACTATATGGATCATTTAAAAAAGCTCAACTTTTATATTAAAAAATATAAAAGTTTAAAATATTTACACACAATTATTGTAAGAAATTTTTTCCTTTTCATTTAAATTTAAAAGGGATATATATTTATTCATTGTAACATTTCAACAAGTATTTTTTTTTCAATTTTATTTTTAACTATGAACATTAAAAAAAGCACGAAAAATATTTGTAAATTAATTTGTCTTTTTACTTGAAAAAAAAAAAAAAAATCAACGATTAAAATTAGATAATTGTTTGAAAGTTTAAATACAGAACAGAGCTTTAATGAAAAAAAAAAAAAAAGTGTTTATATTATTTAAAAATAAAAAAAGCTTAAAACATGTATTTAGAATGAAAAAAAAAAAAAAAAATTTAGAAACAAAGTATGTTTGTGTGTGTGAAAACAAATGGAAACTAAATAATTGTAGGTTTTCATTTGTACAACACTGTACACAACAGCTTGGCTAATTACTGGTCGTAGATTTAGGCAGATGCATCCGACATTGAAAGAGAGGGAGAGGGAGTGAAGAAGAGGAAAAAAAAAAAAAAAATAGAGATAAAAAGATGCAAACAATATAGAATATGAATACCATATATATAAGCAATAAAAATAGTAAAAGTTTGAGGATGAGACTAGATAGTAGAGAGTTTAAAATACATGAGTAATAGTTTCATAGTATTTGTGGTTTGAAAATTTGTAAATATGAGAAAAGCACACACATAAAATAGTGAGTGTATAGTTTGTACTGTGTGAATGTATTTCGAGCAAAATTTAAGCATTTTGCTTGGTCTAATCAGGATGGATATGGCAAAGTGATAATGAGGGAAAGACACATGTGAACACACACACATGAAATACAACTCAACCCATGCTCTAAAAAGTGATACCACAAGTAAGCGAATAAAGACAAATAGTTGTTGGACCAGCATTTATTATACTCACAATATCCTTTCGCTACTTTATTAACCAAACTTTTGTTTTTTTTCTTTATTTGTCTGTGATATTTTTTTAGCTTGTTGTTATATTTTCATACCGCCCTTACTTTCGACAACAAAAAATATCTAAATTTGATTAAAAATAAACTTCAAAATACTTTAAATATATTTTAATTACATATATACATTTGAGAATATAAATTTTATTTTAAATATATATTTTTTTTAATTCAAAAAATTAATAGAAATTTTAATTAAAATGTAATTTATTTTTGATATTTTTAAAAATAAAATTTAGACATTTTTATATATAATTTAAATTAATTTTTTTTTCACTCAAAGCTTTATTTATTTGTCTTTTTTTAACTGTTGGTTTTTTATTTTTTTATATGGTATTTTTTTTGTGCCACCATAACCCTTGCCAATGACACGTGTGTTGTATAAAATGCGGTTAACTTGGGTGTATTTATATGTATTATATAAAATACAACAGAGCTTTCGTACAAACATTTACAACTTTGGTTTTCTTCAGAGAATATAAAGCTGATCATAAATGCCTGATAATATTATTTTGCTGCATTTATATGTATTGATATGGATTTATGTAAAAGATGGATTATATAAAGTATATAGTTTTTGATAAGAAGATGTATTTTATCAGATGAGGTCTGACAGGTTTTTGGTTCATGTGAAAAAAAATAAATAAAAAGATATAAAAACTTTAAATTGTATACTTTTAAATCGATATATTTTGAATTATATAAAAATTGAAGTTTAAAAAAAAATATATATATATTTAAAATGAAATATTTTTTTTATTATTTTATTTATTCTGGATTCTCTATGAGTTGTGGGTTGAATATGAAATATATATAAATTTTTTTCTGAAGCCTGTTAGTTTGTATACCATAAAAAAGAGAAGATTTGGCTGATTAAATTTAGATAATTAATTTATTTCCATGTAGTTCAGAAAAGAAAAATATTTTTATCACTACAATGACTCTCGATGATTTTTATACTAAATTAAAAATTCTATTACAGTGCTCATGTTGGTGCACATAATTGGTACCAAGTGGAGAAGATATATATAATTTAAATATAAAATAATTCAAAATATAAATTAAATTTATTTTATATTTAAATTATGGATATTTTTTCGACTTGTTATAGTTATAAATTATAATAACTTATAATATATAATGATTATTCATTAAAACTGTAAGTAATTCAATTTCTTTTAGACATTATTTCACAACACAATTCATTTTTCCTGGTTTTTGATAATCTCATTGGGAGGACAATCAAAAATTTTCACAAGTCAAGGAAGATATTTGGAAACTTTCATTGTTTATTTTTTCTGTATTTTCACTCAATTTTAATTCTTTTATACTCAAATTTAGCTCTAATTCAAAATTGTTATTAACATAACTTTCAAATATAATTTGAATAAATGTTTAATAATAATTTGAAGGGTAACGCTATTGGCACTGTATACGAAGGAATCACGGAGACATTTATACAAGTTACGGAGAAACTTACGGTAAACATAGTCACAATGTCTCCATATTACCCGTAAATTTTTCCGTATCGGTGCCAATAACGATTTCGTAATTTAAATATATTTTTTCAATTTAAAATAGTATTTATATTTAATTATGCACTTTACTATGCCTTTTTTAACCCTGGATTTTTTTTTATAATCATGTATATATTTATCTAATGCAGATAGTGCTCATGAGCTTAAAATTCCTGCTTTAAAGTTAAAATGAATTATACATACATTTCTTTATTATTTTTTTTTTCACATTTTATTTTGCCGACAGACACCCCACACTAGATACAAACCATACGATATTTTATGTACATATATATTTTTTTTTTGTCATCTCTAATTTGGTTTCCTTTGTTCTTCGCTATTTTATGTGTGCGTGTATGGGCATGTCTGTGTAAAGAATATAATCCATATGCTCCAGTCCGAGAACAACGAGGATATATATATATATTTTTTTTCCTCTCTTTTTCACTTGCTCAATGTACCGAGATTTAAAAAAGGACTGCACTCGACATTGTGCTTTAAGGTGTTTTTTTTTTTTCTTTTTTAATTATTATTTCCTTTTCATTTTGTTTTTATTTTAAATATTTTTTTTTTAACTGTTTTGCTCTCTTTTTTTTTTTGCCATCGAGTAATTCACTTAGTGTACTATTTGGATAATTGGTTGTGACACAATTCACGGTATGAATATGAATTTTTTTTTTCCAATTTTTCTTTTTTTTTTTTGCTTTATATTTTTCCATTTATAATAATTAATTTATTTCAATTTTTTTTTCTACAATTTCATTCGTATTGCTTTCATTAAATAAATGTTTATTTTAATTTTTGATCGTGCATTCACGTAGTCAGTGCACAGTGTATTCTACACTTGGCATTTGGAAATGACATTGTTTTAGAGATAAAATGAGAATATGAGTTTAAGTATAGTACAGGTTATACGTATAAACTAAGCAGTTTCACTATTCAGTGAATTATTCTGCCTCGTTTAATTCAAATTATAATAAACATCTGGCGAGGATGGTCATAATGTTAAAAATAATGTATCTCATATACAAACTGACACAAAAACACAAATTATTTATACATTTTTTTTTATTTTTATTCATAAGTTTAATTTAATTTTTTCAAATTTTTTATTTTTATATATTCTCTGGTTAAAATACTTTTTCCAAGTCATTATAATATTTTTAATAATTAATTTATTTTTAAAAAAACTTTAACGATATAATAATTATTTTTTTTTTTTTTCAATTTATAAATTAATAATTAATGCAAGCTTTTAACCTATTTTACACAATCCAACTAATCGATAAAAAAATTTATTTTTAGTTAAATATTTATTGTAAATAATTGCTGTTTTAAATTAATTAAATTTCTTTTTTTTTTTTCTAAATCAGTTTCTTCAAAAGAAAAATGTTTTTATAATAAGAAAAAAAAAAAATCAAAATTTATATTTATCTTGGAAAATATTGAAATGAAACTGTCGAAGGCTTTTACGTGATTGAATTGCACCGGGCCAACAATTTCAATCGATCTATCGAAAAACACCAGAACTCACTTGATTTGATTTTTTTTTTTTTTTCATATAACTTTTGTTTCATTTTTTTTTTTTTATTTCTTTCCGACAGTTTAGTCTATTCAATCGATCCATATATTCATTCGTTATACAGGTTTATTTATATTTTTTCTTTTTTTTAAATTTTTCATTCATTGTAATTTTTTTTTTTCATTTTTTTATTCAACATTTTGCTGATAGATACAACCTCAGAGATTTATTTCAAATACCAATTTATTTATGATCGTTATCAATTAACCATACAGCTAAAAATAAATGTTTTTTATTTTAAAAAAAAAGCTCAAAATAAATGTTAATTTTATTTATTTATATTTTAATCCTAAAATGTTGTATTTTTAAGATAAAAATTTTAAGTTAACATAAAAAGTCAGTTGTGTTTATATATTTACAAAAAACTAAAAAAAATAAATTAAAAGGTTAAAAGTTGTATTTAAAGTTTGAAAGTTTAGAAAAGTTATCTTGGAGATGAGAATACGAAAATTCAAATTGTATGAAATAGTAGATGTGTATATGGATGTGTTGTAAATTGAGAATCATAAGACAAGGACCATCTTCCAAAGAGTCATACTGAGGTGGATAGATACAAGTTTTTGATGGCCTTCGTAACACACCACCATGTCTTCTTTGACTTTTCGAAGACTAATAAAGACAAGACGACGAATGTAAATGCAGTGTCAGATAAGAAGAGGCTAACAAGAATGTTACAGACATTTGAGAATATAGAACAAGTTTAGTTGAACATGTAGAAAAAAAAAATACAAAAAAGAAAGTTTGTAAATTCATCAGATATTAAATACAGATATTGTATACTCGTACGAAAATTTATCTATATTTTTAAAACCAAAAAAAACAATGATTAAAAAATTTATCTAAACTTAAATTAATTATAATTAATAACTAATAACTTTTAATTTAATTTTTAATATATATTTTTCAATTTTTTTTTCAGAGATTTTCGTTTTTTTTTAAATTTCTTTTATGAATAGTGTAAATTGAAATAAATTTATATTTTATTAAAAAATCACTTTATTATACACTTGATTTATTTGCTGAGTAGAGTTTTAAAAACTTGTTGAACTTTAAACTCTTTTACTGATGAAAAATAAAATGTATAAAATTATTAAAATAAAAAAAAAGATTTATTTAGTTTTTTATTTTTATCAAAAAATTAATTGAATTTTTTATTGGATGATAATGAAAATTGTGTAAAGGTGGTATATACGTGATAGGATATTCATAGAACGATTATAATGCAGCACGTTGAGCTAGAGAATTCATCTCCATATAAACTCTATATATATAACACTGTATCAAGTTATTAATTTCCATAATAGACCAGTCAACGAAGTGATACTACGACAGAATCTCATAATCGCTTACTACTTTTGTGCGTGTCAATCATGGATTATTGATGATAAATTTATATATTCATCAAGTAAAATTTATTTATTTATTTTTTAAAATTCAAGTAACACACAGTGTACCAAATAAATTATTTATTTTTTTATATAAATCATAATTCAAATACAAATTAATGGAAATAAAAATGACCATTGACATTGGTTTAATTTATTATTTTTTTTTTACCTGTCAAATTTCTAGGCCATTTGAATTGACGTTGACTCAAATATATCAACTTGATAAGCGTTAAATTTTTATGTCTTTTAAAGCTCGATTTAAGACGTTAAAACGCAATTATAATTTGAAAAATTAATATTAATTTTGACCTGGATATGTATTTTTAAATTAAACAGCTAATTTATTTATGTAATTTTTAAATGAAGAAAGATAGAATGTATTCTATGTATTTTATAATTAAATTTTTTATCAAGTCGATTGAAATAATTTCATTGTATAATTAAATAATGAATTTTCTATTAAGAGAATCTTATATTATAATAGTTTTAGATATTGAAAATGTACGTGGTAGTTGGTTTGTATAGATAGCATTTACCCAAACTCTTGTGGTATTGTCAAAATCTTTTGGCAAAGTTGTCTGAACACCAATAATCTATAGAACATCAAAATTTGACAATAGACATTTCTCCTTATATACCCCTATTATTATCAACCTCATTTCTATATAAAGTTGGCATTTATCTAGGTTTCACTGGTGTTCTACTTTTATTTTATATTTTTCATTTGTTTGTTTTTTTTTTTCATTTATTTCTTTTATTTTCTTTTGAGACATTGAGATTTATGACAAAACCTTCAGCAAGTATATAAAAGCTCGACCCATGACACCCAAGTTTACCACCCGTTGACAAAACTTTAACTTATGAAAGAGTAAACTATTTTTGAATAGCTCGAGAAGCAAGCTAACGATCCTCAAAAATCTACTCAAAAACACTTAAGACTTTTATGTGTTTATTAATTCTTAATTTTTAACTTTATGAATTTTTTATTTTTATATTATTTTTTGCTATTAAACAACTTGCAAAAAAATTAAAAATACAAAAAAAAAAAATCAATGTAAATATTCAAGTGTTCTAAATTATTTAAATTTTCATAATTAAAAATTAGAAAAATTTAATATTTTCTTTTTTTTTTTTTTTAATTCAGTAAGAATAAATAGAAAAAAATAAATTTTAAATTTAAAAATAACATTTTAACATTGACTTTTTTGACATTTGAAAATTAATAAATTTTTTTTGTTTTTCACTACTGTGATAGAAATAGAATAAATAAAATTTACATAGTATCTATTTTGTTTTTTTTTTTTTATAGTTTTATGAATTGTTTTTTATTTTGAGGTTGTTTTTTGGTTGGCTAACCACATGGAAGAACCACCCGTTGTCCTGGGAATATCTCCATGTGGATCATGACCATGGTGGTTGTATTTCATCATCAGTCCTTGTCACTTGCAGATGAATCCCTGGGTCATTGCAAAAATAAATTTAAAAGAAAAGTTAATGAAATAAAAAATATATATATTTACAAATAGAAAACAGCAAAAGGGTTGATTGAAGACACATGATTTTATTTGTATTTGAATGACAGTTTTTTATTGAATTTAAATTTTTTAAATTATTATTATTTTTTATTTGATATAAGTAGAACAACTCAATCTTCAGTCAGACGATGAAAATAATATTTCAAAAAATTTAATCTTATACAAATTAATATTTTTTTTCAATTCCAATTATTAACTGGAAGTTTTAATGACTTGATAAATAAATCATGGAAAAATTGGTGATTAAAAAATAATATTTTCCAGGATATTATTGTACTAAATAGATTTTCACAAAAATAAAATTCACTTAAAAATTAAAATTTATATTTATAGAAAGCTTTGATGTTACTATCTTTATTTTATGATATTCTATGAAATTTTTATACAAAAAAATACCCAAAAAAAAATATTTTACAGCCCTTAGATTAATTTAATTTTGTTCCTTAAATTTTCCAGTAGTTGAATTCAATCGTCTTCTCATCATTGATGTATCAAGATGATTCAATAACTCAATTAAATTTTTCTGGCTTTCTAAATTACTAATTTAAAAATAAGATAATTATCAGCTGATGCTAGCATTGAAACTTCAAAGTAAATTCAAGTGACAATAGAACTATACAATCATCAATTCATCAAGTATTAAATCAATGTAAAATATATTAATAGAAGAACCACAAACAGCATATTTATTCATTCGTAAAAGTTGAGCCTTTGGATTATTATATTGAAAATTTCAATGTTCTGTGAATGTGTAATGTCAATGGAATACCATGCAAGTTCTATCATGTAAACCAACTGGAAATATCAGAAGCTTATTACTAAATAGAGGCCAGTAGCCCAGTGGTGCATTATCAACATTAATATCTCTCTCTCTGTGTGTATGCCCATGATTGATTTCTATGAAGGTTTCAGTACAGTTTAATACTGGCCATCTCATCTGTAAATGCATTGCAATAGACAATACGATTCACGATATGATTTCCGAATAGAACGACATTGACTTCCGAATACTCGATTAGTATTGGCTCGATTCATCTCAAGATAAAATATATATATACATATAGCTTGATGCCACTATCCAACGTGCTTCAAGTCGCGATGTAGATGCTCTTCTAAGAGCCTCAAGCTTTATCGATAAACAGCTTGATTTACTTGTAAATTTTCTAAACTAGTTAATTGAAAATTTAATTATATTGTCAATCAATTTTCTTTTATAATTAAATTATGTTGATAAATATAATTAATAGTATATTAAATAGAAAAAAAATACAAAATTATTTTATTAGTTTTATCTTACATTTTTTTTTTTTTTCATTAAAAATTTAAATAAAATAAAATTAAATAAAATTTTAATTAATTAATTTAAGAAGGTTGGGTATAAATTCTTTGCACTTTTTCGATTCGAAGGAATTTTTTTAACCCATTAATTTAAAAAAAAAAAAAAAGTGTAAATTATTTTAATTTTTTTTTGTTAAAATTAAATTAAATTAATTTTTTTTTTAAATTAATTTTTGATTAATTTAATGAGAATTTTTTTCTTGTAAATAATTAAATATTAATGAGATAATTGTTTAGTTATAAATAAAATTCTTATATTATCATTGATGATACTAGAGAATGACATGGGGTGTCTCAGTGATGACACGAGACATTGTTATGTAAATTAAAGTCAACAAGCCTTTGAATATTCAACAAAGACCACTATTGGCTCCATGAAAATATATATCTATATACATATAGAGTGTTCTCATGTCACCTGTTTGTCATTATCATCTAGATGTCAACGACTCAGTGATGGTTTTCATCCAGATGTTCTCTTTCTCACGTTAATCCTCATCAAATTCTCATGTTATATGAAAAGTTATTCTGATTATTTCATCACTAATTTAATTATCAATTATTAAATTACTAAAAAATTCACTAAAAATTCTAAAGTTTGAAAAAAAAATAAATATTTAAACAATAATTAAATTAAAATATTAAAAAATAAATTAAAAAAAATTATGTAATTTAAATTTTTATATATTTTTTCAACTTGAATAATTAAATTAATGTAATTTTTTATAATTTAAATTATTTATTTATCTCAATGATAATACAAACATCCAAACAAAAAATAAAAATAAATATTAATTATAAAATTTATGATAATATTATTTATCACATGTTGTAGAATTTCATTGTGGTTAAACTCGACAAATGAATTTCTACTGTGAATTTATATGTGTATATATATGTGTTTGGTATTTTAGACATTTATTTAAATATATATATGTATACAAATGTTGAGAAAAGCGAGAAAATTTAGGTGAGTTCACAAGGGAGCTTGGATATACGATACGTGAGTTAAAGTGGTTTGGGAAATTGGAAAATAAGGCATGGGTAAGGTTTGCCGCAGTGGTCGCAATGTTGTTACTCACTGCTTTTGGTGTTCTGAATTAATTAAAATGCATATAAAATAACCTTTTCAACAATCATATCAAGTTTTACATTTTAACAAATATACACAATTTTAACTTGTTATTTTTTTAATTATTTTTTTTTTTTTATTAAAATATATCTATGTTTATTCTTGTGTTACATCATCACAACTAGTTGAAATTGATTAACTTTTTTATAATTTATTTAATTGAAAAATTTAAATATTTATATTTTTTTAAATAAGTATATAAAAGTTAACAAGTTAAATTTTAGATGATGTATATATATGAGTGGAAATAACATAAGACAGTAGCAATCGAGGTGGAGCGAAGCGGGCTACAATGATTCTTGATGATTCTTATGCTAAATTAAAAATTCTAAAATATTCTAATTTTTTCAGTGTATTTTTAATTTTAATTTTTGTATGCCCAAATTTGACTGTAATGTAAAATTGTTTTTTACATAACACTAAAATATAATTTAAATAAATTTTTCATCATAATTTGAATATATTTTTTTAATTCAAAATAGTATTTATATTTAATTTTGCACTTTATTATGCCTATTTTAACGCTGGATTTTTTTTATGATCATGTATACATTTATCTAATGCACATAGTGCTTATGTTGGTGCACATAATTGGTAGCAAGTGAAAAAAATATATATAATTTAAATATAAAATAATTCAAAATATAAATTAAATTTATATTTGAATTATATATATTTTTTTGACTTGCGATGTTTCCCAATTAAAAAGAAATTCTTAAAATGCATTGGATTTTTTTATTTTTCTTCCACATTTTATTTACTGACAGACACCCCACACCGAGGGGCTATTTATTAGTATAGTCATGGTGTCATTCTGAGAGTAGTCATAATGTCATTCTGTGTGTAGTCATGGTGTAGTAGCATGTAGTGAAGGTGTAGTCACGTTTAGTTATGTAGTATTTGTACTTTTTTCCACTAAAACTTCTGTAGTAATTTCATGTAGTCCCTGGTGAAAATATTCTTCCGAATTTCTCCGCGATTACTCCGAATTTTTCTAATGTTGACCCATGCGGAGAAATAAGGAGGAAATTTTTTTTTGGCGTGGTATAATTACTGTGAACTTTCTCCGTACTTTCTCCAAAATATACCAACGTGGAAAAATGTGAAAAGAAATATTCTTAAACTTAATAAAAACTTAAAAAATATAGTTGAAATGTAGTAAATAGTGTAGTCATCATATTTTGTTGGTGTATAGTCATTGTAGTTATGTATAAAGTGTAGTAAGTGTAGTACTTGTGATTTTTTTACTACATTTCGTAGTCGTGGTGGCACTAATTCTGGCGATGAATAGCCCCTCGTAAATAATCGTTTAATTTTTTATTATTATCTCCAACCATTGTTAGGATAAAAAATACTTACTTTAGTACATTGATGATTTTGTTTTTTAGAGTGAAACCGGCAGAAGAAGTTTACGAGGTATTTTCTTCTGCCGGTTTCACTCTTCTTTCCTCAATCCAAAAAATGACCATAAATTAATTTGAATTATATCTAAAAAATATTTGAATAAAATTAAAATTGAAATATATCTAAAACTCGTATCCTCAAGTCCAAATATAATTCTAAATTTCATTCAAATATTTTTCAAATATAATTTATAAATTTATAATATTGCTTTCCCTATTATTATTATTAATATTATTATAATCATTAATATTAGTATATTTTTAATAAATTTAAATTAAGCATAGCCAATTTTAAATATTTTAAATATTTAATTTTCCATTTATTATCTTTGTCTGTGTACTTGGAATAGATATATATTAATTATCTTCATTTAAAATTATTTTACATTTATATATAACTTTGCATCAGTATGCATGTGTATTTTCATACACTACCACTGTCATTGGGTTTTATATGCGCCAGCAGTTTTCCATATCCATGTATACTGTTTTAATTAAACATTTACATGCAAGTGTTCTACTACATAACTATACATGTATTTTTTTTTTTTATTGTAAACATGTATCGTGGAATAAAAAAAGCTTTTTAAAGCTGCTTTTGAGAAAAGAAAATTTTTTTCTTTGAGCATATTATATTCCGAGTGTGAATTAAAATTTTATACTAACTTTTTATACGTAAAAATGGTAATTGAATCGAGTGGAACATTGGCTTAATTATTATTTAAAAATTATAAATAATCAATTAAAATATTATCGAAAATTCTGTTGCAATGAATTTTATTATTTTATTGTTGATTTTTTTTATTATTTATATTTTATTTTTGTATTCTCGTCTTGCAGCTAAGCTTTGCAATAAAATATAAATAGAAAAAAAAAAAAGTTATATATATATAATTCTTAGTCGAGGTAAATAAGCGCAGGAGTTTTATAATCCGATGAAAATTCAACGACTTGGGATTATACAGTGTTACTAGAGTTGTCGTATTTTCAAAATTCTAATGTAATTAAAGACTTACTTAAATCGCGAATATGCATTGGTTAAAAATTCTAAATTCATTGTTAAATACAAAGTTCATGACCAGTGCATTATCATAAATTTAAAATAAAACAACATTTTTAATTATTATTTCCCCTAAATGTCTCAAAAAATTCTTCTAAATCATTTTTTATTGCACAAAATCTAAACTATCTAATAAAAATAATAAAAATTAATAAACCAAATGAAATTCTCACAAGAAAAAACTCATCTTTTAGCAAAAAAAAAACAAAAATAATTATTTACAAACTATAATTTAAATCAAACTATAAAAAAATATTTATTTTTCATTTGCTAAATTGTAAATTGAAAATAAAAAAAGTATATAAATATATATTGTTTATTTTTTTTTTTAGAAATGAGTTAAAATAGAAAAATAAAAAAAATGCTTATGCAAGTAGCACATAAACTAAAAAACTAAACTGATGAATAACCAAGCTCAGTTGAACGCTAGACGAGAAGGGTTTATCGTTCATTTGCATCCTGTATATTCAACAAATATATATATATATACATCCATCTATGTACACAGAGTTATTTCTATTTATTTTTCCTTTTTCCTTTTTTTTTTGTTGCATATACCATGACTCAAATATTATGCTCCAGTGCGGTGATCCTCAACAAAAAGCATCTCTCTGTTTTCCCCGTCAACGCACATATTTTTTCACTTCGACTATTTTATTTATATTATTATTATTTTTATATTTTTCATAAAAGTGTATATAATAATATGCAAAAAAATACATGATATAAAAATACCACAAATACCATCACCACTAATTTTTTTATTTCAAATTTCTTTTCTCATTTTTTTTATGAATTTTTTTTTCTTTTTTCAATGAATATTTTCTTTTTTTTTTTCTTTCATTGTTTTTTTATTTTATTTTTTTCCATCTCGTTCATCTATTGAGAAACCCCCTCCCCCCCTTCAAAATGAGAGTGGCTTTCAGACGATGTCTCATCACTATCATCAACCCCCATCTAAATATCGAGTCCATCCGCAACGAACCGACCAAAAACCCTCTATTTTTTCAATTCATTCTACTTTCACATCCAAATGGAAATTATTTTTTTTTTTTTAACAATATATTGTTGTTGATTTACCATTGAAATATTCACATTTATTTTGATAAATAATCCACGTTTTTAAATTATATAAGTAAATTATTTTTCATCAATTTATTCGATTTACATTTGCAATCTTATTGTTGGTAAATTGGTAAATCAATCAAACGAATGAATCATTGTTAAAAATAAATAAAAAAAAAATTTTTTTTACCTTATCATTTTATATAATCTCAGGGTAATCGATATCCACGGTCCAGTGTCAATAGCTAGGTGAAAAAAAATTGACGTTTAAATGGAAACGTTGATTTTTATCTGGCAATCAATTGTGATTGATCTGTTCGATATGTGAAAAATTCTCAGGTAAATGGACATTGAATTGTATAAAAAAAAAAAATGTAAGTAGTTGTAAAATTGAATTAAAAATTTTCCTTTTTTTCTTTACTAAAAAATGAATTTAAAAATATGATTAAAGTATTTGATGGATTATCAGGTGTATTTGATTTATTATTTTCATAGAGATTTATTTCATTTTATTTATTTATTTTATTTTTTTTTTATAATGTCTGTATTAGCGTTATTAAAACGTATGGATTGTTAATGTTTATGTACACATTACGTTGCTGATGTGATAAAAGCACGTGTAAGAGATTATATAGCTATTTTTTTTATTATTTATTTATATTTTTTTTTTACGAATGAAATGTTAACGGTCGTGACTCGTGTAGGACATATTTTTATCTCACGTGACGCAAAAAAAAAAAGGGCTCGGCTAAATGACGATATATAGTTTGAATGGAGTGGCCTGCAATCACGCATAGTGCTGTGTTTATAACGCAATATTCATTTTGACATTGACAGATAATATGTGTGAGTAGAAATTTTAATATATGATGGTTTAAAAAAATTAATTTTGGGATTAATAAATAATTTTCTAATAATTTTTATATTAGAAAAAAAGGAAACACGTGTAATTTGTAAATTAATAAATAATTTTAGCTGATGAAATAACTTGCTTTGTATAAATAAAAACATCTAGAAAATTATTTTTATGATATTTTTAATTTGCCAGATTTATATCTCGTTAAAAAAAAATTAATTAAACAACTTTTGAAAGGTTTAAAATAATTTCCAAGAGATATTATCATGAAAATAATTATTGTTAATTTTATAGTTTACATTTAAAAAAAATGAAATAATAATAGGCACGTGTTGATTGTTATGACGTTTATCAGCACAATAATAACCGAGACTTTATCTGGTCTTTTCAATAAAGACCCTTTTTTTTTTTTGTTAAATGAAAAGAAGCCACCAAGTGAGGCAATTCCAAACACAAATATATACCACAATATAAAAGACTTATTTTTATCTTTTTCCCAACAAAACTTTTATATTTAAAATCAGATTATAATTATATAAAAAAAAAAATGCAAGAAGAAAATAAGTTCCTTGAAAAGCAAAAGTCTTGAAATCATTAAAAAAAATATTATATACAAATTGAATATTTTCAATTTATCTGTCTCGTCATTAAATTGATGCTCATTATAATATCTTACATTTTACATAAAAATTAATAGCAATTTTATTTTCCTCTCAAGATTTAAATCTTAAGAAATAAACATGAAAAATTATATTCAAAGAATTATTTAATTCTTGCTTTATATTTTTAAATTAATTCAAGTATTTGTTTTATTTATATCTCACTTTTTTTTTGTTCCATTGCAATTAATAAAAGTTGAGAAAAAAAATAATAAAAAAAATAAAATAAAAGAGAGAAAAAATACTGTTGCACATTGAACGAACATATCAAAGTTAAAATTGTACGAGTACACGCGATGTCATTGTCGGCAACAAATAAATGTATATAAGTTTAAACAGTTATATATATTATGGGTGTAATACTTTTGAGCGTGTATACATGAATTGTATGTCGAGCATTTTACCATGCACCCAACAATGAGTCTCTCTTATATAAACTTGACTCGTAGATTCAAAATATAGTCAGGTTGGGACACACGTCGTGAGTGTTTAGGCCACTCAACTACCTCTTTTTCTTTCTCTCTTTCTCTCATACCTCTTTTTAAAGTTACCCTCACACAAACCCAAGTCAACGCTATTTTCTACCATGTTGTTTCGTGTCTACTCCACACTTTTGACCTCTTCAACCTTCTGCGTGTTATCTCGTAATAATTATATACATGTATAACTTTTATTATTATTATTTTTTTTTTATTTTTCTCACTCACAATTTAACCCCTCATGTTTCATACTGTAAAATGCCCCAAGGAGATATGCAAACTTTTTATTTAATGATATGAGATTGTCAGTATTTATCTTTTAACATATCGGAAAAATTAAACTTTTATTTTATTTTTTATTTTTGACTGGTCGTGATAAAATAGAATTTTATCTATTTTTATTTGAAATTATTTTTAAGTTATTTAAAGCTAAATGAATTATTAAATAATTCATTTAAAATAGAATTTCTTTTTTTTATTTTTATTAATTTATAATTATTATTTTATTAATATTTTTTAAGTGAAAATTATTTATCTATTTTTTTTTTTTGTTTGATTGTTATTTTTATTTACAATTAATTTACTTGAATTTAAGTTGAAAAAACAATAAATATTTATCATTTTATTGATAAATAAATTTATGAAATTATTTAGATATTATATTTTATTATTGAATAAATTTATTTGTATAAATAAATTAATTTACTATTCACTTTTTGTTACAATTACTTGACATTTTATGAATATTTTTTAGTGTAATTTTTTTAAATAAATAAAATTTTTTTATCATTGTGTACGTAGGCATTGAACCAATGTTTATTATATTAATAAAAAAAAAAATGAAAAAAATGATATGAAAATACAGTTGATTTAGAAATGACAAAAAAAAAAAATATTTAAAATAAATAAAAAAATATAAAGCGTGTGCTTTTTCATGGCAGAATGGACCTTCTACTGTGTATAAATTGCAAACATTGGAAAATACGTATTGAAAAATATAAAATAAACGAATAATAGAGATAAAAAGAGAGAAAGATAGATAAATTATTCGATTTGTGCGAACGATGGCTTTTAAAAAAAAAAAAAAAAACACCGACAATGGCAATCGAATCAACGCTTGGATACTCACACATGAAGAAAAGAGAAATGTTTTTTTATTTTTTTTTATTTTTCCATTTCATTTCCTCAAAGTGGCAATGACCTCAACAACCTATTGGTTCCATGGTTCACCTAATTTTCACAGAGATTTTTCTTTTATCACACATTTATTCATTTATTTTTTTTTTTTCGTCTAGTATTTTTTTTTTAAGCATTTTCATTTATTTTTCTTGGAATTTTATCAGATTCACTCGAATCACAATATCACTTGAATCTATTTAATTTTTTTTTTCTCTTTTTTTCATCTTTTTTAATCGAAGGGTCAATCATTTTAAAAATTGAAATGATTAATAATATAGATATGACATTGATGGAAGCGTTGTAATGATGGTGAATCGTGAAAATTTAATTTTTATCTGAATTTTGGATGAAAAGTAAACAAATAAAATCTGTCATTTTTTGAATTGCTCTGAGATTGTGTGAATGATATTTCATTTTATTTTTCATTTTATATATATACTCATTCATTTTTAAAATTTTATAGAATCCATTTTACCGAATCATTCGTTTATGTTGTCCTTTTTTTTTTTTTTTTTTCTAGTTAAGCCTTTTTGTGTGTATATCACTTTGAAACACCATTGTTGTTTCACAATTCAATATGACAGAAATAGAAAAATCTAATCTTTGAAATATCAAAATTTAATCAAAATTTCGCTTTTTTTTATTTACAAAAAATTTTATATATTATTTTTCTCTTTTTTATTTTTTAAACTAAAAGGTATTTTATATTTTAAAAATTTTTTTGAAATTTAAATTTGAGATTTAGTTTAATCTGACTAGTTTAATATTTTTATAAACTTTGAAATATATTTTTTTAATATTTTAAAAATACTACAGTTGAATAAGTAAATTATGAAAAAAAATTTTTTCTTCTCAATTTTAATTATCATAAATATAAAAGAACACAAAGAATTATTTATATTGACAGCTAAAAATTAAACAATTAAATTTTTCCATTTTAATCTACTTTCATCTGTTTGATTATTTTTTTTTCTTTCAAACTCATCAGATTTTTCATTTGCTTTTCTATTTGATCATTTTTTTTTCTTGATCACTGTTGGGCAGCGAGTTAACCACATCAAACTTGATAAAGCAATCTTCGTTTAAAAAATAAAAAAAAAAAAATTATTATTCCCTAGATTCTCATTTTATTATAAAGATTTTTCCTCGTTTTATAAACAAACCCTTTTTTCGTCTACAATGTGGTAACAATAGAAGTAAAAACACATGATAAAATAAAATATAGATAGTAAAAGAAAATAAAGTAGAAAAACAAGCCTGAATGAGAATAAAAAACGACCTTTGAAGCGTCATATAAAAGGTAATCGAGAGAAAATAAAGTAAAAAGGAAAAAAAAAATGTAAAATTTCGTGATACGCATGAGTAAATAAACAAGATTCTTGTCTCGACACGAAAATTGTTATCAAGTAAGGAGACATATATAGATCGTATTCCTTTTGTTTTATTTGTTTTGAATTTTCTCATTTATTTTACTTTGTCTCTTGTAAAATTTTCATTGTACAAAGCCCTCAGTATCTTGTATTCTTCTGTTTCATAAAAACAATTTAAATTATATTTTTTCACATATAAAAATCCCATAAATCTTAATTAATCAATTTAGCCAAAATAAAAGTAATTTAATTTTTGTTTTTATCATTTCATTTTAATTATAATCAACTATTATTTTTACTGAAAAAAAATCAATTAATTTTATCATTATTATTAACAAAAAATTGTAATAATAATATTTTTTTTTTATTTTCAAATTTAATTACATAAATTTGTTTTATTTATTTTTATTTATCAATTTAAAAAAATAAATAAATAAATAAAATTAAACTCTTTTTTTTTTTTTAATATTTTTATTTCTATAATTGTTGTTGATTTTTTATTTATTTATTTATTTAAATATTTATTTTCATAATTATTTTTCCATTTAATTATTTATTTATTTATTTATTTATATTATATTGTATTTTGTAATTTTTTTTTATCAATGTTATTATATTTATACAATTCGACAATAAAAAATTGTAAAAATTCTGGTCACTCTCTGATATTCCATTGGAGTTTGTTGGTTGACTCCGGGGCTCATACATTTTGCTATACTCTGCTAAGCTTCCAATTACTCGACTCGAAATTCCAATGTGTGTATAACACAGAATGGATCTGTTGGCTAAGCCTTTCGTATATACATGTATTCGCAAGTCAAATATATTCACACATGTATTTAGTTTGTTGTACATATTCCTCTCTCTCCCTCAGTCTCACTCTTCCTTTCTCCCTCATCTCTTGAAAAAAAAATACAACACAAGCCATCTGTATCAAAGATTAAACCGATAAATAAAATAACAATAATAATAATGATAATTTAACATGAAGAAATATCATTGTGACAGTTCAAGTGCAGATATATCTTGGCAACTACTAAATTTCATCTCGAATCAGATATTTTCCAGAAGAATATTTTTTTATTCAAACAAAAAAAAAAAAACTCCATTATATCATTTTAAATTTAAAAATAATAATAATAATTTTTTATATTTTTTATCTTCTTTATATCTTATCGGCTTATTTTTAAAACTGACGATTTATTTTTTTTCATTTTTGACAAGTAGATTATGAAGAAGCTTATGACATAGATCGTTTGCTGAATTAATTTTTATTCCATTTTAAAAAAGAATGTAACCGTGTATATGAAAAAAAAAAAGTATAAAATTTAAATGAATAATAAGAATGATGAAAAAAAAAAAATTAAAAATTGGATTAAAAAATACGATTATATGCAAGAGAAAGCTGAGAATGTTGCAGAATCAAGGATGAAGATGAATAATACGACACTGCGGGGTGTTTAAAACGATCTTAAATCCCTCGACTGAACATGTAAAAAAAAAATTGAGATAATAAAAAAATATATAATAGTTATAACTCAGTCTCAGTCAGAGTTAATCGTTGTAATACTTTGATTTAATACTCCAAGTTGAGACAAATACATACAAATGTATTATAAAAGAATTTAAAAAAATAAAAAATTGATTTTGGGGTGATTTGAGCACCACAAAGAAATAAAACTCTTAAAAAAATAACACTGTCAAATGAAAGGTAAAAAAAAAGAACAAAAAACGGACTTATTTTCAAATGAAAATAATAATAAGTTCATTTTATCTGATTTATGTCTCGTTAGATTATCCAAATAATGCAAAAATTTTTAACTTCATTTGAGTTTTTTTTTTTTAAATAATGTTAAAAAATTAAATGAATTCTTTTGAAGAATATAAAATGTGTTGAAAATTCAAGTATATGAAATTCAAAAGGTGAAAGATATATAAAAAAAAAATTAATTATAAAATGAAAAAAAAATAAAAAATAAATCTAAGCGACTCTATTCAGTTTGTTATAGTATTTTATGTTGAGAGCTGGTTCTTTTATATATGCAAGAAAAATATTACCAGTCCATTTCGAATCGCTAATTTTGTTATTTTTTTTTTTTTATTCTTATGTGCGCATGAATAATAATTTAAGGTGATATTATTAACGTTGATGGGTGAAATTATATATGAGAAAGATAAAAAATTATAAAGAGAAAAAGAGGGACATATTGTACATGTTAAAACTTACCCCAAATCAATCTGTCAAGGCTCTCCTTTTGTTATCTTTTTTTCTTTTTTTTTTTTTCGTTCTGGTTCTCCAGACAGCTCATTAACTCTCAAGCATACTACATATCATGATCATGAATTTTTCTGTTTAACATCTATATCAAATTTTTCATGTGTTGTTGTTGTTTTTTTTTTTGTTGTGTGTGTCTTTTTTTTTTTTGAACAATATATTTGTGGCGTTTGGCTATCAATCAGTTTGATGAAAAGAGGGTAGAAAAAAAATATAAAAATATAGAAAAATCAAAGTATAACGACCGATGAACTTTTTAACAAGTTCAACACAATGTTGCTTTTAAAGCTTAATAGTTGTTGAACATGCTGACGTTGAATATAGGAATATGCGGAAGTCGTGACGAGTAGAGTGGAGAGACGAAGAGAGAGTAAAGGTAAGAAAAAAAATAATAATAGTGAAAAAAAAATGAATAAAAATGTAAATGTGACACGCTCATGCTTCAAATGGCTCAATCTAAGAAAAGTGATATGTTCGTGTATATGTTTTTTTATAGCAAAACTAGCAATTGAGTCAAATCGAAGTTGAAAGATTATTACATTACTAAACATGCTGAAGAAAAATTTTCTAATCAATAAAAATAAATCCTTAAAAGAACAATTAATCTAATGAAAAATATCAGTCGATAAAAATATTAACTGGAGTGCAAAATAAATTAAATAAACAAAAAAAATTTATACAATATTTTCCTTGTTAATTTTAGCAACAAAAAATAAGAAATTTTATAAATTAATAATTATCTACTATGTTTAGAAATTAATTTTTTTGTGTAATTTTTTTCGCATGAAGTCAATTGAAATACCAACTTTTTTGTTAAATTAATTTCAGTAATTTATCTTGAAAAATAACAACAAAAAATTGACAATTAAAAGCAAAAATATTTAGAGTTAATTGACCTCCAGTTAATTCAAAAATTTACAACAATTAATTATATAATAAAGACAATTTTTTCCTTCAAATAAATAAATATAATTTAAGCAAATTAGAGAGAAGCTTTTTTCCTTTTTTTCATCATGATTGTATTGTTTACTTGGATAATTATTCATCATTTAATTTTTTTTATAGCTTGATGGTTTTATAATCGGACCTTTGTTTGTATTTTACCAACAATTAAGCTAAACAACAAGACAGTATTGTGATGACAACATAACCGTCAGCTATGTCTGTCCTGTCACACAATTGAAATTTGAGACAATGTATCCAAGTGTTTGTGAAGGATTGTATTGTTCAAATTGCTTGATGGTGCTTTTCTTCGTGTTCAATAAATACATGACCACCCTTCTCAATTTACTTGTATTGTCTCAGTTATTTTATTTATTTTCTTGATGCATCTTTTTTTTTTTTTGACATTTTACAATGAAATTTTGAGCATTCACTGTAAATATTCAACAATAAAATTGTATTTATATTTGAAATGTTGTATTGAAATGTGTCAACACACATGACACATAAATATTTCAAATAATTTTTATTCATTTTTTATTTTTGTGATCCTTATTTGTTGACAGATGATATTATTATATTTTTATTTATTCGTTTAAAGTGACATTTTTACATGATGAAAATGACATTTACATTTTATTTTTTTGGACTTGAACTAATAATAATCATGAAAATAATAATATAAGGTGAATTTTTTTTATCTATAAAACAGTAGGTGCCCTTGGGCAATCGTATTTTCCATGCATGAAAATATTTGTCGATAAAATAGCTTACATTTTTCTGATGGCTTATCTTCTTTGCTCTCGTTGGTTGTCCCTAAGTATATTTTTTATTGAATTGAAACAGAAATATACATTTAAATACAATAAAATATTTAACATAAATTTTATCACACGAGAAAAATATATTTAAATTTATAAAAATAATATTTTTTTTACCTTTTTTTTTTCATTAAATTGTGCTTTTTTTTCAATCATATATTTATAAATATTTATCCTATTTTTTTAATGTTTTTAATTTTATTTTTTAAACTATTATCAACTTGACAAATTTCGAAATTTATTTTTACCTTTTTTTTTTTATTTCAATTTTATCATTATATTTTTTTTTCTCTCGACTTTACGAATGTCCAACAATTTCGTTGGTCGAATTTATATATATATTTTTTTTTTCAGTTGGCACAGACATCGCAATGTCGACCTGAGTTCAATCTGAACGTTAATAACTGCCACGGGAAATTCGTTGCGACGCTTAACTGAGTGAGAAATTAAAAAAGAAAAAAAAAGAAAAATGATGTTTTGTTAAAGCAGAAAGGAAATAAAAAAATTTTTAAATTTCAGGAATAGTAAAAAAGGAAGTACAGCATGTAGAAAAACTTGTGTCAGTAATAAAGTAACTTTTAAAATTTATAATTACATTTTATAGTTTTAAAATATATTTTTAATGATAAAAAAAAATAATAATAATTTATTAATATTGAGCTATTAATATTCAAATATAATTTTAATGTAAATTCAAACAACTTGTCGGTTAATTTGATGAGGCCAATTGATTACCGTCTAAAAATTATTATAAAACAGTATTTAAAAAATATTTATATATTTTTCTCTATCGCGTTGCGTGTCAACAGCTTTCTTCTGCCATTTAAACCCTCTCTTTCACATTTAAGATATTTTTTTTATATCAAAAAAACAACGTGACACGATTCAACTTAAACCATCAACTTTTTTTTACCCAACAAAAACTTGTTCTATAAAGACGAAGGCACAATAATTATACCAACAATTTACTACTACACACCTTTTCAACTTGAAAAAAAAAAAAAATGAAATATAAAAAATATCATAATAATAATATATCTAGAGTATATAAAAGGATATATTCATGTTACGTTGTAAAATTACGTTGTGGTCATGCAACAATAAATGACTGAAAATCAGCTCGATCAACACTGGCATATATAAGCAACCACACGCCAACGGAATGAAGGGTTAGATGATTAGTCTTGCGGTCATGTTTTTCACGATCAATAAGCAAATTAACGTGTTCACCATTATTTTTTTATTATTTTTTTTTTTACATCTCACTCATTCACGACTAAATTTCTCCCTTTTATCTCTCCCTCCAACTTGTGCTTCAATGCTCGACGATAAACAAGCCAAAGGACAAAAAAAAAAAAAAAAAGTTTAAATTTTAAAATAAAAAGATACAAAAGCCAAAAAAAGAAATAAAGTAAAAAATATATATACACTTTTATCAATCATCGCTTTGTTGAGGAAACGAGAAACTAAAAGTTTAAAAAAAGACAAAATAATAAACGCAAAGTGAATGAGGGAGGAAAAAATAAAATAAAATAAAAAAAAATAAAAATTATGTTGGTTGTTGGTAGATAGTAACTTTACCACCAAACTCGATTTCAAGTTGTCGATTAGAAAAAAAAAAAAGAAATAAATAAAATAAGAGAAAAAAAAGTTTGAAAAATAAATAAAAAAAAAAACCAGCAAGTGCGGTCGGCCATCGTATCGAATGACGATCCAGTTTTCCAGCTCGTTTCTTTTGGCCAAAAGGGACACAATCATTCGCGCGCAACAAATGTACCAACAATAGAGTACACACACACACAAAAAAAACACCCACATAAAAACATCAACCCCTCATGTTACGATAACAAGAATTTTATATATATCGCGTAAATATCAAGTCAGAAGTTGAATGATGACAAACCAGATCTGGTTAGTCAGTACAGAAAAAAATAGAAAAATGGAAACAAAAAAAAAGCATGTATATCGCACAGATGATGGGTGAGAAAAGTCACCCTTATATCCAGATAAAAGAACAATAAAATAATAATAATAAAATATATTTTGAACACAAGATGAAAATATAATTTTCTCCCTAATTATTTTGTAAATGTCTTATGTTGAAATTGACAGTTCAAAAGGGTGTTAAACATTTTGGGGAAACAATTGAATGAAAGAACAATTCATGAAAGGAAACAACTAAATATACCCTGATGTATTTTTCAAGTAAATATATATATAAAAGATGATGGCTGTGTGTTGGTGTATTGTTAGTATATAGTTACTCTATCATCAACTCGATCCTCCAAATGAAACAAGGCTCATTGAGACACTTGAAAATCTATTTGAACACTTTGTATACACTTTGTTATTTCACTTGAAATATACAGCTGTTGTATATACATATATTTTGTATTATTTCTATCTCTTGAATTGTCACAAATTTTTAGTCCATTAACGACACACACAGCCATATGGCTTAGTTTCAATAAAAATTTACAATGACACTTACACTTGAGTATCACTGCTAAATTGTGCACACTTATTTGATGATGAATATATGAGGGGAAAATATTTGATATATATTTTTGCTTTACTAACAAGAGAATCTAACCATCTGAAAATTTAAAAAGTAAAATAAATCTAGCTCTAATTTAATATGAGTCATTCTGTTAATTTTTTAAAAACAAAAAAAAATTAATTAATAAACAATATCTAGTTGTCAAAAAATTCATGTAAAAAGAGCTTAAATTTTATGAATTCAAGGAGTTTATTTCAAGGAGTTTGACAGAAAAATAAAAAGCTCATATACCAAATGAGCTTATGTCATTGGAGATGAGCTTTTTTTGTATTTCAGAAAAAAATTGTTTATGGAGATGAGCTTATTTTTTGTTTATAATAATAATAAAAAAATACTAATATTTTGTTGACATTTATCTTTGAAATTTTAATATCTAGTACATGAGCTTTTTTTTTTTGTCATATTTTTACATGTTTAAGTGTATGTAAAATATATTAAGAGATTAAATGAAAATCGAATTCTTTAAAATGACAGTTACGCCTTTTTGCAAATAATAAACAACTAAGATATTTATATTTTAGTATTTAAATAGTTGAAATTTATTAGTTAACATTGAGGGTCACTTTATTTAGTCTATTTGCAGTATTATTTAAGTAAATAGTATTTGCGTATATATTTGAAAATTCACAACTCAAAATAGTCTTAGTTACCAAACTAACTGTAACTTGTGTTGTAACTATATATATAATTGCATTACACTGTACCACTTGTATAAATTACCTTGAATCTCAAGAAGTAAGTACCCGAAGAGAAAAGCACGAGTTGACTTGCTAATGCTACTTCACAGTGACGTTGTTAAAGCTCAACTAAAAACTGACTTTTTGAAAAAATAAAAAAAAAAAATTATTTTATTTTTATTTAACTTTTATTATATTTATGATAATGAAAATTTATGTACTTGGTAAATAGGAAATTTTCTAAAACTTTAATATTTCATAATTTTATTATCATTAATATGTCATATTTTTTTTTCAACTTGATAAAATTTATCAAAATCAAACATACAATCAAAATATAAAAAAAAAAAATTTTATTTTTAAATAATTTCTCTAGAAATTTTCATCATTTCCAATTTTTATTATTTTTTCATATTTATATTCCAAGAATTGCAGCTTATTTTTGTGCTAAATCAATTTTTTTTTTCCATATAATAATCATTATATTTTAAATAGTAGAAATAGTAAAAAAAATAAAAATAGATAAATCATTTTTTGCAAACACTAGAAATTTATTTTTCGAATTTAATTTTATGAATATTTAATTATTTTAATAGTATATAAATCAATAAATTGGTGTATAATTAGTAGACTATTTATCTAAAATGAATGTGCATAATTTTAATGATCTTTTAATGATTTGAAAATGTGCTTTTATATCCACTCAAGTGCAGGTGTCTATTACGTATTTTATATACACGAATATAATATATAATTTTGCCCAGTTGTTGTACTTGTATCGATTTAATGAGTCTATGATTTGGAATATATATGCGTGAATTTTATCAGCCACTTGTGCATTATTCGTTCGTCTACTTGGCTATATAATACTGCACTTATTGTCTTAAAAATTTATAACCACATTATCCAAGCCCCAAAGGTAACATTTTCTTTTTTTTCAATGTTTATTTATTATTATTTTTCTCTTGTTTCTATTGGCTGTTATTCAACTTTAAAAAGTTGTCTAGAGTCTTTGAGTACTTGTATGTGTATTGGTATTTAATTATTAATGTAAAAAAAAAAATCTATTCTTGCAGCTTGAAATTTATTGATAATAATTTGACATGATTTTATGTCATGTAAGGTGTTCGATCAACACAGTATAGATGTACTTATTTTCCATGAATATTTAATACTTGACTTGCACTTTACAGATAATTTATTTATTCATAATTTTTTCTATTATAAATTGATCACTTGATTTTTAAATAAATGAAGCTTTGACATTATTTGAAGGCTTGTTATTTTTTTTTTAAATGACTGATATTATTTTTTAATTTGCAATTAATTTAATGATATTTAGGGAATTTATAACTGTTAATAAAATAAAGTTGAGCTTGTAATTTAAGCTTGAAAATTTATTTAAGTATTGACATTTTAAATGTGTACTTAAACATTTATTTATTTTATTTGTTGGAGTCATTTTTAGGACAATTTACTTGTTGAAGACAAGTAACAGAAGTATATGTGAAGGCACTTAACTTTTTTTTTCTACAAGTGTGTACAGTCCAAAACTTTGTAATGGTGTTTTTTTTTTTTTATTTTATTTTATTTTTCCAAGTTAAAAAGATCCTCCTTAGATAGTGTTAAATTTTTTCACGCTTCTTAAAGTCACTGGGGACTCACATATACTTGATTTTATAACAAAATAAAATAAAAAAGAAATACTTTAAATGTTGTACATTATTTTTTTTTTTTTGTTTTGTTTTATTTTAGTGAAAAAGTAAAAAAGTCGATCAGTGAAGGAAATATCGATTTTCAGTTTAACTAAGTGCTCTCCATTTGATGCTGTTGCATTTTGAATGATCGTGTTGGTAATTTTCAAACTGAAAATAATTATTTAGCTAATATTGTAGAAGAAAATAAATAAATTCAAATTTTAATATTCATAATTTATTTGTTCCTATTATAAATAGAACATTCCTATTATAAATAGAACAGTTGTCATCGATAATTGTGAAAGAGAAAGATAGATAAAATATGTGTAAGTGTGTTACATTATCTTTTTTTTTAAAAAAATAAAAAAAGTATTCGGTGTTTGAGGTGAATATTTTCTGGCGTAGACTAAGTGCGTAGTTCACATGGTCTATGATAGATTATATTCAACCCAATCACCATGATTAACAACACACTCCGTAGAGACAGTATTTTAAATTTTTCCCTGTGAATATGCTTGAGATTTGAACCCGAGACCACAAGCACTGTAGGCTGGGCTCTTGACGATTTAACCATCAGCTCACTCGATTAACTATGAAAAATAATCAAACTTTATTATTCATTCGAAAGAATATTCAATTTAAATTTGAATTATTTATTATGTCATTGCATTAAAACTAAAAAACAAAGCATGTATTAAAATATATTTCAATTATTTAAAAAATTTTTTTTTTAATTATAAATAATTATCAATAGAAATAATAAAATTTTTTTGTTATAAATTGATTTTTAAAATTAATATCTCTGATATTTCAAAACATGTTCTAGTTATAAATAGAACAGTTGTCATCGATAATTGTGAAAGAGAGAGATAGATAAAATATGTGTAAGTGTGTTACATTATCTTTTTTTTATTAAAAAAAATGAAAAAAGGTATTTGGTGTTTGAGGTAAATATTTTCTGGCGTAGACCAAGTGCGTAGTTCACATGGTCTATGCTAGATGATATTTAACCCATACACAAGATAACAATCTCCCAATGATCAAGAAATGCTTTAAAAAAAGAGAATGAAGTAAAGGCATTAACTTAAATAGATAAATCTCTTTCTATTGTATAGCACATGGCTGGGATTTGAACCCGAGACCACAAGCACTGTAGGCTGGGCTCTTGACGATTTAACCATCAGCTCACTCGATCAACTATGAAAAATAATCAAACTTTATTATTCATCTGAAAGAATATTCAATTTAAATTTAAATTATTTATTATGTCATTACATTAACTAAAAAACAAAGCATGTATTAAAATATATTTCAATTATTTTAAATTTTTTTTTTTTTAATTATCAATAATTATCAATAGAAAAAAATTATAAAATATTTTTGTTATAAATTGATTTTTAAAATTAATATTTCTGGTATTTTACTACACGGGAAAAAAAATAATTTAACATGAATATTAATTTTTTTTGTTAGCCAAATGAATCGAAGATCTTACTTTTTTTTCAATTGGAATTTTTAAAAGAATTTTTATAAGCAGATAACGATTCAGAAAAAAAAAACATTTAATGGTATTTCTATCAACAAAATCAATTGTTTTATTTCTAATTTCATCTGTTCACAATTATTTATTTAATAAAAACTTTAAAATTAATAATAAATATTTAATTGATTAATTTACTTTTAAATTTACTAACAAGAGTCATTTTTTTTGCTTTAAATTAACTAATAATTAAAAGGTAATAATATAAACTAAATATCAATATAAAATGTTTCATTTTATCATTAACAAGTATAAATAAAAGTTAAATTTTTTAATTTAGTATAAATGTACTGTCAAATTACATTCAAATTTAATTGATTTATTATTTTCGTAAAATTAATTTCCATGGTATTTTTATTCATCAAAAATATTATAACAAACATCAATTAAAAATGTAATATAATTTCAAATCAATATCAACCTTTGATTAATTATTAAATTTTTTAATTAACCCAATTAATTAAATATCATAAATTCTCTATATAAAATTATCAAATATGAATTTCATAAAGCTCATTGTGACAAATGCAAAAAAAAAAACGTTAAAAAGAATCATTTTATTATTGGACATGTAGTATGCTATTAAATTTTCAATTCCACTTACTGCTTGAGGCTTTACAATGATAAAAATTTCAATAAATCTGGACTCATTTGAATTTGGAATTCGAGGAACGAAACTATTCACAGTTTAACACACTTTTTTTTTTTATTTTCCTAGAAAAAGATAATAAAAAAACAAGTAGATCAATAGCTGAAAATGGCCAGAAAATATTAAAAGCAGCTCAGTGTCGATCAATGGAAACAAGACAAGTACACCCTTATATACTTGTTCAAATATTCATGTTAATTTCACTTTTGCATTGCCGCAAGGGCGTCCACTAAATACATAGAAAAAAATATATATATATGAAGGCTGGTCTTTTTTATGACTGCTTTTACAATCGATCCATGATTATATCTGACTAGTCCCCAGTCATTTCAGATATCGAAATATCTTTCTTGGTAATATATTTGCTCTCTTTTAGCCACTTTGCAAGAGTGATTGGTTTCGTTAACTATCTCTCTGAAAAGTTTTATATTCACCATCAGTTAAAATTATATCCATGATTATTATCATGATTATTGTATATTGGATTTACTGTATTAAAAACCACTATATCAATTTACTGACTTGTATACAATTGAGTTTTTTTTATTTTTAAATATTCTTTTTCCTTTCAATATATTACCAATAATTTTTTATTTCCAATCTTCATTATTCAATATTGTATATTATTTTTTTCTCTTTTTTTTTTTTATTCATTATTATACAATTCTCATTATCTTGAACAAATTGAATTTTTATTTAATGATACAGATTCTGTGTATAATGACCAATATCTAAATTATAGATTGAAAATTTTTAATTAAAATTTAACATAGCAGAAAAAATAATTTATCATTGTAAAAAAAAAATTTAAATATACAGATTATTGATTAATTTTAAAAAGCCATGATCTCAATATCAGATAAATTATTAATTTAAAAATACTGATAAAAAAATTCAACAACAAAATAAAAACAGATAAAAAAATAAAAAATAATTTTGAATTGCCATTGTGGCAGGATGTCAATTTGGCTGACTAAAATTGCCTGAATACTTTGTGATTATATAAACAAGATGAAAATAAAATAAAGAGAATATATGTAAAATAGTAAAAAGTGACAAAGAAAAATTAATGTAAATAATAGAAACTGGCGAGTGAATTGACAAAGACAGAGAACAATAAAAAAAAAAAATAAAAATAAAGTGAGAATGGGTGTTGCCTTAACAGCTCTAGAGACAGTCTTGGTACGTAGAATAATGGCTGAAATAAGGGTGAGAGAAAATAGAGAAAGGGAGAGAGAGGGAGAGGAGGAAAAGACAGTATTAGGGGTGTTTGTGGTGAAGAACGAGCATTGTACAAGTTAAGGTAAGGGGGTAAAGATAGAATGGTTAAGAAGGTATAAGAGACGAGGTCAGGTAGGTGCCTGTTAGCTAGACGAGGGTATATGTATGCAAACACTGTAACTCTCAGTGTATTGTAACCCCTAAGGGAATTCTCAAATTACCAAATAGACAACCTATTTTATATATATATACAATGATCGTTCTTGCTCTCTTGTCCTGCCACTTTAACATCAGAATATCCGTTTTCGATCAATTAAATTGCAAACAACAATTATGTTTATCCTTATTTTATGTTAACAAGATGTTTCTTCTCACTGATACTTCATATTGTCATGTTGTCATTTTTAATGATTTATTTATTATTATGAGCTTTTTTTTTGTTTTCTTTATTCTTTCATCATTATAATTTATTGATTAAATTTTTTCATAGATATTATAATGATATTTGAATGCTTGTTTAAATTATTATTATTAGAATTTAAAAAATTTTTTTAAAACAAGTAGTCAAGGTCAATGAATGGGTAAACTTTATGAAGTTTTATATTTATTTGTTTGTTTGTAAAATAGCAAAAATATGGTCAAGTCATGTGGATGAAAAATTGAAGGATAGTTTTTGACTTTTAGCTGGATTTACATGACTGCTATCAAATATTTATTTGACATTCTAAATAGTGCAGGATATTTAAAATAAAAAGGATTTAATATTGACAACACAAAGACACAATTGTAAAACAGACAAGAGTTAAATCTCTTTTATTTTTATATTAGTATGTTACACAAGTCTTTCATTCGTAATTGAATTTATCTCTCAGCATATCATTTTTTTTTTTCAATACGCTAATTAAATTCGGACATAATATATATATATTTTTTTTTCTCATTTATCTATTACTAAATTTTATATTTTATTTACACTTGTTTTTTTTTTATATATATAATATATTTAATTTATCATTTAAAAAAAAAATGAATAATAATTATTTTTCGTTTTCATTTTACTTGTATATATATAATATATTTGTTTTTTTTTATTTTTTTTTTTAAATCTAGCTATATATTTTGTACAAAAACTATTTTGGCATAGACATTTTTATGTCTAAACGTGTTATAGATGAATTCGTATTTTTTAAAAAATAATGAAAACAGATAATACGTTATATATCAAATTTTGATGTGACCAGTTAAAATACTGTAACACTTGCTGGACCGTAACAATCGAAAAAGTTCAACACAGTGTTTTTTGTATATGTATGTGTGTATCGTTTGAATGTCTGCCACAAAGTACCTGTCTCTCAATCGATTTTATCACACATTGACAATCTATGTCTGTATTTTATTTATTTTTATCCTCAAAAAATAACCAGAGGCTAGCCAAGCTTTTCTATTGTCAGAGTGACCAATATTCTTCTTTTATTTTTTTTTCACCTAGTTGATCTCATTTATCTATTTTTTCTCTAGCTTGATGCCTCGGGTTGTGCAATCTCATCACTTTCAATCTCCAAGTAAACCCTACTGTTCTATCGTTATTATTAAAAAATAAAATAAATAAATTTTAAAATAGATAATTTAATAAAAAAAAAAAACATCATTCTCTAGTTATTATCAATTTTAAAAACTACAGCTTCATTTTTTTCTCTTTTTGTTTTTGCATGTATGCAGAGTTGAAATAACAGGATAAAAAAAAAAAAAGATAATTACGTTAGTCAAGTGTTAGTTTGTACAATGAACAGTTCTCATTTTGTTTCGTTTTATG
>MKYW01000002.1:4195265-4226142 GCA_015776835.1 Aphidius ervi
AAAATTTTCATTAATAAATTATATTTTTATTTCTTTTTATAGTGTTTGATTTTTTTGAAAAATTTATTTTTCCCTCCTATTTATCCCTCATTTTTCTATGTATAATTTTAGAGTAAAAAAATTAACTCATTTATATTCTGTGTAAATATCTTTTCTTATTTTATTTTTATTAACTTCAAAGCAAATTGTTGATAGGGAAGAAAAATCGTCATAAAAAACCATGTGTGTTAGATATTTATTTCACCCTACAAATTTCTATTTTTTCTTCATGTTCATTTGACTAAAAAAAAAAATATTTTTATATACCATTGTATATTTTCCAACAATTTTGCATTTTTGTGATTTTCTATAACAATTCATCTTCACATCACTAAATCCTTTCAGGATTGTTAGTTGTTGTTTTTTTTTTTGTTATTTTTTGCCTCTTATTTTTTTTTGTTCATTTATCTTTTCTAGTTCTGTTATTCATCCTGCTATTTTTCTTAACGTACAGTCTTTACGGTGAGTATGCGATGGCAATTTTTACTGGTTGCACTCGAGGTATATATAAAACTATTCCAACTTCTAACACGACATCGTTTCGTCATGTTGTCCCAGTAACAATGAATCGAGAAGACGCACTGCTCTTGGGCGAATGAAAATTTTTCATTCTTTCTCTCTGTTTTTATATTTTTTTTCTCTCCAAAAACACATACACACACACACCCAGGATATTGCAATTCACATTTTTTTTTTTCTCTCTGAAAAAGCACCCTTAATATTCTTAATGGATTAAACAGACTGCCCTTTCTTTTTCTTTTTTTTTTTTTTTCTTTACCAATTATCTAAGATTGCTAGGGAGAAAAAAAAGACTATGTCTATATAGAAAAAAAAATTACTATGAGTTTTCTGATTTGGAAAAGTAAAAAAGTATTAAAGCTACGATTGTTATAAAATCTGTGTGCTTTTTGTTCGAAATACATATAAATTTTTTTTTCCTTTAATTCAACAGAAAATTACAAGAAATATTTCGATTACTTGAATTTAAATTAAAAAATATAATTTGAATTGTTTTTTTTTGTTTTTTCAATTGTCAAAATTTTCATCAAGAAAGAAACATAAAAATAATTTATATAGCTCAATTAAAAAAATTATTAATCATTAGTTTATTAGAAAAAAAATTTTTCATAAAACTAAAAAATAATTTAAATAAATAAATAATTATATAAACATTTCGGACAATTGAATACCCAAAGAATGATGATGAGTGATGATGAGTGATAACATGAAAAATATATAAAAGATAAAAAAAAAAAAAATTAAATTAAATAGAAAAGTGTCTAATATAATAAAAAAAAAAAAAAAAAAATAGAAAAGTGAATGAGAAACGTGATGAAGAAGTATAGAACCCTCACTTATCCAACACAAAATCAGAACCATCACCTCATGTGGTGGGCACTCGGTCAGTCAATCAATATTTGCCCTCTGCAATTTCACATAGTGGAGTGTGAATGAGAAGGGAAAGAAAAAAAAATATATATATAAAAGAAAAATATTGGGGAAATGAAACGAAAAGAAAAAAAAAATAAAACGTGAATGCGAGAGAGCAGAAATGAGACATGAAGGTAAAGTGGGTGAGTCAGTTTGCGAGGGTTAAAATATTTGTGGTTATTCGTAAATGGTCTTGCTGAATTGTGAGTGTTGAAATGATTTGACATTGAGGGTTCAAAATATCCAGGCTTTAATAAAAATATATAAATTTATTTATTAGATAATAAATAATAATAAAAAAAAAAAACTATTAAAATCAAACAAGACTCTATTTTTCTATATGAAATTTTAAATATTTGTTTAAAATTAAATTAACCCTCATGTTGACCTACAACCATATGTTAGCCAAATAATTTTTCATTATATATATTTGTCACAATCACTACAACCAAATGTAAATTATTATTTTCATCCAGACAAATAAAATCAATTGTCATTCAATTTTATAAACAGGAATAATTTTAACTACACCAGACTGACCTCAATAAAACAAAAATAAAAAACATCTCATTTAAAATTCTTAAATTAACATAATAAAAAAATAAATACATAAAATATTTTGTAAATTATTTATACAAAAAAAATATATTAAAATAAAATATTGATAATATCGAGTCACAATATTATACTTGTCAATTCCCAAGAGAAAAAACTCACAAGTCAAGATATAAAATTTTTTCAATTTTCCAATGTAATTACAAATCCATCATTTTTCTTTCAATATTGATTCAAGTATATTTTTCATTATTATTATTTTTTTGATTATATTTATCTTTACTAAATCAATTTCACAAAATAAATAAATAAATAAAAATATAAATAACATTGATAACTGTTATTATTGGTATTATTATTATTTAATTTATTTATCATTGTACATTAAACAAATATGAAATGATATTGATTCAAAGTTAACTGTAATTATATGGTCTTTTGAAACAGTAATATTATAGACAGTACATATGAAATTGTATGTCTAGGGATGTTTGATGATTGAAGATAACCTGTTCAGTTAATTGCAAGGTCCGCAGAGCACGATACCTGCGGTTTCATCGAGCTGTGTCCAGCAATTCTGTAACAGTATGATAGAGAGACAAGCAGATTTTGATTCTCTTGTCTATATTGAAAACCAAACAGACTACAGAATAGTGTAGTATAGTCAGTTTGTGAATGGTTTTGGCAAGTGGTAGAGACAAAGAGAGAGAGTCATAGAAAGAGAGAGGCTTACCCGGGGGGAAGGAAGAGTTTATCGAAAATGGAAGGAGGTATTATGGTTAACCAACTAATTGCAATACTGACGCGACCATTACGACTATTTGCGTAATTGCATTTATCTTTTTTGAATATTATTATAGAAAGGGTAAATATCTGCCACAGTTCATTGAACATTTATGACATTTTAATAATTTTCATATTTAATATTTCAATTTGAAATCTAATTAATAAATATTTACCTGATTTTTTTTATTGTTTTTTATTTATTTTTTGATTATGTATATTATTTATTTAAAAATTTTATTTGATGATATGTTTTTTTTTTATTTTTTATTCAATGATTGATCTTTTTTTTTTAATTAAATTTTTCACGCAAAAATTCATAAAGCAATTTAGTATTTTATTATTATTTTAATTTGTTTGAAAATTAAAAATTCTTTACGGTTTTAATGGAAATTAAAATTTTATAGGTGTATATCAGTGCTTTGAGTATTTTAATTATCAAAATAAATTGAAATTAATTTTTGATAATAATTGAAATAATAATACTGGATGATTGATTAATGAGATTTTAATATTTGACAATGAAAGCTTTGTTTATTTATTAAGTACTAGTTGATAAAAGTATCAAGTAAAAATTATATTTAAAACTTACCAGTATACATTGCAACACCTTTTAGGGTAACTGGTTCAAGAATAGTTGGATCACTCCATCCCTTGCTATTGACAGCATAAAGATACAATCGATAATTTCTGCCGGCTTTTAAACTTGTAACTTCAAAAGTCGGACCATTACCAAGGCCAGCTGTCACTGTTATGTTGGGTTTACGATCATCACCTGGTTCTTCAAATGGTGTTAAATGATAACTTTGTATTGGTAAACCACCATCGTAACCCTCCAAACAATGTACAGTTAAACCAGCACCAAACTTTCCAACATTATTCTCTGAATCAATGATATTTGACATTTCCGTAACAGTACAATTATGCAATGGATATGGTCTTCCAGCTGCTATGACCTAAAAAAAAATCAATATCACAATAAAAAACAACATTTAAAAATATAAATTATTTATAAAATAATATAAAAATTTATATAAAATGTAAAAAGCACAAGTTAAAATCAATAACTTGAATGAACCGAATGAATCCACTTGAAGTATTTTTAGCAGATGTTGTTGAAGTGATTAAATGGAATGAAAAAAAAAAAAAAGAAATAAAAAGAAAATACATCCGGAAGTACCGCGAGAGTGGAAATATATTTGCTTGCGAGAGGTAAGTGGCTCGTTTCAATCCGCAATGCAAGTTGCTAGTGGCAGAGAAAAATATATAAGACGAGGAAATATGAGCAAAATAAAAAAGAAGCATCAGGAGGAGAAAAAGAAGAAGAAAAATAAAAAAAAGAGACTATGACGAAAGAGACGAGAAATAAAGTAAAAAAAGTAAAATAGTATATACATATATGAAGAAAAATAAAGAAGCTAGTAAGAAAAAAAGAGAGAAAATAAAGTCGACAAAAAGTAAAAATAAATATATAAATAAATAAAGCACAAAGGCAAAGATAAAGTACGAAAGAAGTTGTAAAAATATACTTGCCTGAAAAAGGCAGGGCGTTAGTTGCTTGCCAACCTGGTTCGTTGCCCGGCATGCTACTGTTCCGTAATCCATTTCCGTTGCCGGTGTGTAGTTTAGTCTTGATCCATGAAATTGTTGGTATTCTTTTAAGCTTTCTGCTATGCTATTTGGACCATTTGGTATACCAGATAAATGAGTAAATCGTGATTGTTGTTGTACTTCAACAAGTTCACCAGAATTGTTAAATGTCCACTGATACGTTAATGGCTCTGGATGACTTTCAGTTGCACATATTAGTGATATTGTTTCTTGCTTCAATGCACCAACAACAACTTCATTTTTTCCCTCTTTACAAACTGGTGTATCTAAAAAAATATAAACACATAATTGTGCTATTATATTTCATGTATTTAAATTATTAAAAAAACATTTAAAAAATTTAGATAAATATAGTGAAATTATTATGAGACAATTAACAATTATTAATATAAATAATAAATTTTTAATTAGTTGAATAAAACTTGCACGTGTACAGCTCAGAATAATGAATATTTAAAAGATTTTAAACTTTAAACTTTTTAAATAGTTTAAAATATTTAAAAAAAAAAAAAAACAAGTAAACTCATTTTAAATTTAACTCAACAATCAATAATAAATTATAAAATTTATAAATTATTTTTCTCAACAATCGCTAGTAATTATATCAATTTAAAATTGAAAATAAAATTTTAAATTATATTGATAAATCACAAGGACATCTTGATACTCGAAATAAAAAAAAAAAAAAAAAAAAAAAAAAGAAGAGCTTACAATGTAGATTTATATTGAGTGAAAAATACATGTGTCAGATAAAGGTATCATACATATTCTATATATCCATGAACAATGGAATATTCAGTTATAATAAAAACCAAGATATAAATCGTTAAAAAATTTACGAATATATTTTAATAATATATTCCAGATTGAATAAAATTGTGATTTACAAGTATCAGTTGTTACAAACTATCGACACACTGTCGTCGTTTAACTAAATCGTCGTTTTCGTTGTCAACGATGGTTTGTACTTGAGATGTTGCCGAAACGAGTCCCAAGTGCTCGTGACAGTTTACGAGCACTCGAGTAATACTCCCCGTAAAATGTCAAGGGTCCTCTTGGTTAAATTAACCAACCAATACCAAACACGTGTATATACTTTATTAAAAATTATACCATATTTTTTCTTTTCATTTTAATTTAAAAATATATTTTATCATGTTTTTAATTTTTCTATTAAAAATAAAAATTCATATTGTATTTTTTTTTTTTTTTGTTTCATGATCCAGTTGATTATTCAGAATGATATTTTCCCTTTGAAACGAGAATGTTTCATCAGATAGGTTATTCACCCTCCAGCAAAATTTACCATCACGATAGAATACCAGAACTTTTTTTATGTAGAATATATATTACACACACTATGTATTATATATGTGTGTGCATGATCAGCCTCTAAAATTTACCATGCAAGTACAATGATTTATGAGTATAAAAATCATACAAGTGTGATATCAGTGTTCATATTGATATCACTGATGATTTGTAATCATTGCTTGCAAATCAGTTTTATTCAAAAGTTTTTTAAAAAACAAAAACTAAGATAATATATGATATATTTAAACTAATATAAAAAAAAATATATAAAATCTTGACAGATCAATAGATGAGGTAGAATATTTAATCATTGTCATTTATGGCTCATGAATAAATAAAATTTATGTGAAGAAATGAGAAAATAAAAAATCTTCAAGTACGTACTACTTGAGAAATGAATAAATAATAAATAACATAAATAATAATGAACAAAAAAAACAAAAAAAAAACAACAGTCTTATTATCTGTTAAAATAAATAGAAAAAAAATTCTCAATTTCAATTTTGTTAATTTAAATAAATAAATAATAAAAGTCGATAATTTAATATTTATTTTTTTGTAATTAGTAATTATTTATAATTAAAAAAAATATCATTGACATTATGTAATATTTTTTTAATTAAATATAACGAATAAAAAAATAATTTAAAAATAAATTTGAATTGTTTTTTCATGTTTGTGATGTACGTTTTATAAATGAAAAAAATCCAAGAAGATGGACAGAAAAAAAAAAATGTTTTTAAGTAGGCTACTTGACAAAATAAAAAGAAGAGAAACAAAAAAAAAAAAAAATAAAACTAACAAGATAAATAAGAAAGACAACGAGCTGATTTCAGTTTTCCCTTGGCAATGCAGACACCTCTCTAAATTTGTCGACTCTCATGGCAAAATTCTTCTCATCCTTTTTTTTTTTCCTCCAACTTCTCTCAATAGTCTCGCTCTTCTTGAACCTTATATCTCCATTTTCTATTTTAACCAACTATACCATTGCAAACCTCTGGGTTTAGCACATTGCCGAGCCGCATTCACCCACACATGAATATTCAGTTTGTGCTTTACATACATTGAATATGCATCGTGAGTCCTTCCTTCCCTCTTAGGTCATTTACAAGATGCAGATATGCCTGGGGCAATGTATACCTACAATTTACAATTTTCCATCCTACTTGAATTTTCATTCTTTTTTTCTTTTTGTCGCTTTTTTTTTTTTTTTTTTATAGGATGTCTCACTTTTTTTTACAAATCTATCTTGAACAGTACCATTGACAATAAATGCATTTAACAATATTGTTTTATGTCTCATTCAAATGTCATCAAGTACACAGTTTATCACACCCCTCTCTCTCCCTCTCTCTCATTACATTTTTCCTTTCGTTCAAGTTTGAAAGTACAAAAGTAAGCTAACAACAATCAAGTGCCTTATAAAAATTAAATAAAAAATAAACTTTTAAATGACTTTTTACTTTTAATAATAATTTCTTTTTTCGATTCTTTTTTAATCTTACTTTGCCATATTGATTAATTAAGTAATTATCAGAGTTCTATTTTAAATAAAAAACTTATTCTTTGAATAAAATTTTATATTGATGATTGTTGTCAAATGAAGATGAGAATTTATTTAACTTTTGAATTAAATATTTGTTCTTTTTTTTTTTTCCATTAAAAAAATAACAAAAGTTTTTTTATTTTAAATAAAAAAAAGTAACAAATAGTTTATAAAAAAGTTTAATAAAAGAAAAGAAGAATTAAGAAATAAATAAATGATTAAGTTTTTCACGTTACTTACACATAACTTGAAGCTTGACAGTGTTACTAGCAGTTTTTCCTTCACTATTTGCAGCAAGACACTTGTATTCACCGGCGGAAGCACGAGTCAGACGTTGAAGTACCAAAGAATGATCACTCAAAACAATGCCGGATGTTGCATTGTTTTTAAGTTCTTTATCCTTGAATATTTAATTGGATATTTATTATTATTTCAATTGTTATTATTATTGTTTAATAATAATAAAAAGAACATATATATTTTGAGATTAATTAAGAAGAATGAATAAACTTACGTCTTTGTACCATGCAAGTTTATATGCTTTTGGATTTGCTTGTACAGTACATTCAAAATAAACATCAACACCCTCTTTAATATCTTCTGGATTTAAATTTGAGCCAATTTGAAGGCTTACAATTGGTTGATATTGTACATCAAGACGCCATTTATCCTCAAGTACACTGTCTGATATTGATGGATTTTCAGCACGACAAGTTAGATATTTACCATCGTCCTCAATACCAGGTATAAATTCTAAAATGCTGATACTATGATTATCCTCTGGTGGATACTAATTAAACAAACAAATAAATTAAATTATTTTTTAAACATTATATTTTCATTTTATTCATATAATCAAGTCAAGTACTTTTAATTATCAAAAAAATGTTAAGTAATTATTAATTTAACACATTATTGTAATTAACCTGTAGCCCTACTTTGGTTCAATACTGCTGGACTTATTACCTTAATAAATAAATAAATAATTAAATGAAATCCACCCCCTACCCCCTTTTGACCATTTCAAAAATTCCCATTTTTTTTTCTAAGCTAGCTGAGATCCTAGACAATTTATTAAAAGAAAAATAACGAGGATAGCTCAACTCCAACATAGGTAAAAAAATTAAAAACTTCTTAAATCGACCCCCTACCCCTTTTTGACCATTTCAAAAATTCCCATTTTTTTTCTCAACTAGTTTAGATCCTAGACAATTTTATAGAAAAAAAAAATTACGAGGATAGCTCAACTCCAACATAGGTAAAAAAATTAAAATCAGTTAAAACCAACCCCCTACCTCCCTTTGACGTTTTCAAAAATTCCCATTTTTCTTTTCTTAACTAGTTTGGATTCTAGACAATATAATAAAAAAAAATTACGAGGATAGCTCAACTCCAACATAGGTAAAAAAATTGAAAGCAGTTAAAATCGACCCTCCACCTCCGATTAAAAACTTCTAAAATCAACCCCCTACCCCCTTTTGACCATTTCAAAAATTCCCATTTTTTTTTCTAAACTAAGTTAGATCCTAGACAATATAATAAAAAAAAATTACGAGGATAGCTCAACCCCATCATAGAAAAAAAAATTGAAAACATCTAAAATCGACCCCTCCCTAATAAATTTTAACTTTTTCACCTTTTTGAATTTTTATTAATTGGCCCAGAGTATATTGGTTATATTTTATTAATTTTTAAAAATAACACAAGTACACAAATACTTGACGACAAAAACATGAAGGTATAAATATATTTTTCATTTATTACTGTTACAGTGTAAAGGTATATAACGAGTGTCAGAAATCGTTAGCATTGATATAGAGATAGTTATAAATTATGCAAACTTTATGACTTGCATTATGAATGTTCAGGGCCATCGGTCTTTTAACTTGTGAAAGGTAAAATGAGATAGTCTATTACGATTTCATATATGCATATTGCAAAGTCAAATATGAAAATGTCTCTGATGAAAATAAAAATAAAGCACGAGGTGATGAATAAAAAAGGAAAAAAAAAATAATAAAAAAAGCATCAGACAGTATGATAAAAAGGGGTTACAGATAAAAGCTCTATATTTTTTTTGTTTTTTTGTTGAAAAGCATTAATACTGTCAGTAGTATATTTATATACACAAATGTCTGGCAAGGTGGTTATAGGTGTTGTACGTGTACAACATTACTGCTGCAACTGCTGTATCCAATGTTGAAACATGCCTGGTTAAGAATAAGAAAAGTTTTGAGTTAAATAAGACATGAATGTGGATGAGAATGAACGTGCCTTGTATAAATGGATATAATAAAAATAAAAACTTGAAAAATAAAAGAAAAAAAAAAAAANAAAAAAAAAAAAAAAAAAAAAATGAACTGTGGTTAAAGTTTGTCAGTAATGTGAAAAATAGTATGAGTGAGTGAAATAAAAATCAAGAGAGCAAGTAGCTGTCATCAAAGATTTGTGATATTTAAAAAAAAAACCTGCACATTGCCTTTTTGCATAAAGTTGTACACTTATGAAAAGTGCTTGTAGAAAAGTAACGTATCCAAACACCAAATGGTACCTTCATTGTTTTTCCTTTTTTTCTACTATTTTTTTCGTCGACATTATTATTCAAGAATAGCCAAACATTTTTCATAAGGCGTTAAAATTTAATAAAAGTTGGAAATGAAATTTTTTTCAGTGAATTGTTTGAAAAAAATAATAAAACAAAAGAAAGGGAACTGAATAAATATATGTTGATAAAAGAGAGAATGAAAATTGAAAGAATTTTTGTGAAATCAAAGCTTCATGAAAGTGATAAAGGAAAAGGAAAAAAAAATAAAAAATCAAGAAATAAAAAAATAATGGGAAGTGAAGAGGAAAAAAAATAAAAAATAAAACAAAAAAAACCAAAAGGAAGTGATAAGAGGTGTCGACACGTTGATGCACTCGAATGCGGGCTCAGTAGAAATAGAAAAAACAAAAAAAAAAAAATAAAAGAAATCATTGGCTCACGTTTGGTCTTTGGTTGGCACGCGATATATATACGTCTGATTGATTACAACGTGAAATATATAACCATGGAACTGATAGAAAAAAATGAAATAATGAAAAAGAAAAAAAACTAAATGGTTAAAGGTAAAAAAAGGAGAAGAAAAATAAAAAAAAAAAGAAAAGTCATGAGAGAAAATGAAAGAACGAATGAGATCGAATGGATGTGTAAATATAAAAATAAAAAAAAAAGGGTGAGATAGAGTGGACGAATATAGGTTGGAGTGTTTGACGAAAAACCATCCCCTATTTCTACACAAGGGCTTACTGGCCAAGTGCATTAGTAGGATAAAGTCTATCCTCCATACACTGACGCTTTGGATGGTTTGGAGTTCATGTGGCTTTTCAACCATACCAACTCCACGCGGATTATCATCGTCAACGTGGGGAAGTTAAGTTTCTGACTAAAACCAAAGAAATAAAATATATAAAAAAGTTGTTTAAAAATTTGCAAATCCTTTCAGTCTGATAACACTGATAAGAGGGGCTTGATAATATAAGTAAATGTAGTCAGAACTAAAAGATTATTACCAAGAAATAACTAAGTGAAAATAATGTTTCTTGATAAAAACTTTTTAAGCCAGTTTTTTTTTTTTACAAATAAATATATATATTTTTTTTTAATTTTTAGTTTTATATAAAACGATGAATTGAAGAAAAAAAAAATGCAAGTTTTCTGACTAGATAAAAAAAAATTCTCAAACTAAAAATTCAATATCTAAATTGATGAAATTTTTTTTTTTTTTAAAAAGAAAAATTTATTGCTTTTTTTCAAAATTATTATTGGATGTTTTTATGAATTAATAATGTAAAATATATACTTACATTTTGTACAACTTGAGTTATTTGTTTATTGTCTTTCCACCATGTGATAACAGCTGCTGGTCTTGATCCCATTGAGCTACATTCAACAGCGTATTTTTTATCAGAAGATACCTTTAATTCCTTCGTAAGAATTTTTACCATCAATGGTTTAACTAAAAAAATATAAAATAACACAACTTTTAATATAAAAAGTTTTTAATTATATACTGTAATACATCAATATGTCAAATAATTAAAAGTAATAAAAATAAAAACTTAAATTAATAATGAAAGATTGTACTTGAAAGTTTTTATATTATTTATTCATTTTTGTGTGAATTTTTTTTTTTTCTAGTAACTATATGTGGAGGACTACTTTGCACACGATGAGGGAGATATGATATACGTTAAACGTCAAGAAGTGCTGGAAGAGAAAGTTTTGGTTAAAATTCCATGACTTTAATTTTACCCTCCCTAAAAGAAGTTACTTTTAAGATACTCAGAGCACGACACAACGATAAATCTTAATTATTTAATTTCTAGTTTTGCTTGAGTAGAAAAAATAACGAAATAAAAAAAACATATGTATATGTATTTTTAGAAATATGGTAAAGAAAAAGAATATATATTTAATTTAGTTAATGATGAGGTCAAGAGACCCCCAACAAATTATAAATAAAAAAACTTAATTATTGGATGAAAAATAAAAAGGCATAATAGATGAAAATATAATTGAAATGAATGGCAATATAATTGGTTAAGTATATTATTTTAATAATAATTTAGTTGATGATGTTGATGATAACACAATTACTTGAATTTTATTATATTTACAAATAAAATTAAAGCACCATTTGTTATTATTGTAGAGTTAAATATGAATTGTTTTTGGTAAATGTAACCATGGATTCAACTGTATATATTAATTATGTACAAAATAGAATAGAGCATCATTTTATTCCTAAGCATATCGTTTTCATAAAACCACTACCAATCAACAAACGATAACAATCGTAACCACATTTTTACCCTAACTATAGCTACATCGTTTATTAACTAACGCTCACACAAATGAGCTATAAAAATATAAAATAAAAAACATGACTCACAAAGAAAATAAACGACAGAAAAAAAAAGAACACAAGTTTTTTTTTTTTTTTTATATAAATAATTCATAGAATGTACGTTAAATTAAAAATAGAAAAAAATTAATTCATGAATTTATTATTTAATTGCATTCCGGGGAGTTTTAAAATGTCTTGTTAATACATCATTACTAATGGACAGTTTATATTTTTCTTTTTTTAAAGCTAATCAAGATAATGAACAAATTGACACTTTGCAATTGGCTGTAAAAGTGTGCCTGTGGGAATTGTGATTTGTCAGATTGTCAGAATTTTTTTTTTTTTTTTTTTTTTTNTTTTTTTTTTTTTTTTTTTTATTAATACTATAACGACCCTAAAAATACTTTCACATATGTTAACATAAATACGATCAAGTATCTAGCAACCCCAATTTTATTTTTTATATTATTTTAATAATCCATTTCCTTTGTGACTTATCTTTGCATCGTAGAATGCAGTTTTAAGTATATTTAATATTTATATATCTCAGATTTTTTTAAATTTTATTTTATAAATTTAAATTTATTTTTTTTAATATACTTGATAATATTTTATATCGATGACCAAGATACCAAGTGCGTTAGTTCAGTGGTACGTCAAAATAAATAATAAAAAATGGGAATAAAAAAAAAAAAATGTAAACACGCAATATACGGATCTGTCTTACAAGAGGCGTTATAAACGTTTATCAACATCAGTCGATCTTAAACTCAAGCTAACAGGTACGTTCTTTTTTTTTTTTTATTTTTGTAATATCTCAAATAACAGACAACAAAGTGCCGTCACTCATATGTTAATTTAAATAATGGTCAATAAAATTTAATATATAATATATTCAAATAAATAATAAAAATAGAAAAAAAAAAAAAGAATTAAAAAGACATAAATAAATAAATAAATAAAACATGCTTATATATAGAAAATAGTATAAATATAAAACTCACGATTAATATCAAGAACAACAAGATTTGTTTGAGGTGGTACAAGATTTGTGTTGTTTGCTTGACAAACAAGTCTAGCACCAAGATGTTGTCTTCCAATTTTTGGATAACTCAGATGATTAACAGTCATTGCAGTATTACTGTTGTAATGAAATGATTCATCAATAACTGTATTGTCAAGATACCATATTAATCTTGGTGGTGGTACACCTCCACGTGATTCACATGTCAAATGTACATCACTACCCTCATTGTATGTTTCTTTTATTTGTGTTGCATTACGTAATGATTCTTTATGTATCACTGGTTTTTCTGGCATAACTAAAACAAACAAAAAAAAACAAACAATAAATTAATCAACTAAATTAATTTTTACTTCTTCAAATAATAAATACAAGGAAGATGTTTATCAATCATTCATCTTGTTAATATCCAAACTTTAATATTGAAAAAAAAAAATAAAATTTAAATTACAAAAAAACAAGTAAAATAATTTTATTTTAATTTTCAATGACAATTTGAGTATTTATCCAGACTATAGATGACAAAATGAATTTAAAAATAAAATATATATCAAATTAATTGAATATAAAAATGTATTATTGTTATTTAACTAAAGCACCTGTAGAGATTCATGAAGAATATATGTACATGCAAAATAAATATCTGTAAATAAAAATAAAATAAGAAAAATAATATTTATTTACCTATGACAATGAGGTTAACGTTCTGGTGTTCAGTAGGTGAATCATTAAAGTCAACACGACAGCGGTATATACCTTGGTCAGTGTATTCAAGACGATCGATACTTAGGTGTGCTGGAGTAGAGGTGGCCATGAAGTATGCTCTACCACCCAATACCTCTTTTGCTGACCATAGTCTAGCACTGCTGAACTGCCGGCTTCCACGAACATCGAACCTACAGAATATATATCGAACATTTTGTGGTCAATGTGTTGGTTACATGGCTTCTTGTTCATCGATTCACAACTAAATTTACATTATATATATATATATATCTATTTCTCTTTGTCAGCCTCAAATTACCGTTTACCCTTTATACTCATTATCAATGTATATACTTAGAAATATATACATTAAACTTTGAAGCCCTTTTTTATATAAACCTATATCTATTTTGTCTCATGTGTTACAGGTAACTGTCTACCTGGACAAAGATCAAGAGGCTTCTTAGATAATATTATAGCGAGAATTGAATTTCATGAGTATCTTTGAATTTTCATTATACAAATTTAATCAAATGTTTATGTAATATTATACTGACCTTTCAAATGTTATTATACTTGAATTACTTGGCTAAATTTATTTGTTTAATTTTTATTCAACAACAATGCATATTATAGATCTCAGAAAATAATAACAATAATTATTATTGATAAACAGGTAATAATTATCATTAAAACATTAAAAATACACTGTTGGAATTTTAAAATTATTATTAACAATTATTTTTAATTAAAATTGTTGTTTAATTGTTATTGTTTTTACTCGATTTTTTAATTTGTTTGTCGTTCCATTATTTATTTTTGCATGACCAACTTTTGTAAAATGTTTGACACACAATTTTGAACTTGTTTAAATATTTCTTGAAATTGATCAGTGTGTGTTAAAAAAAGTGGAATATTGAGGTTATGTTTTCTTTTTATTTTTTTTATGTTATTATTGTTTTTTTTTTCTTCAAAATGTTTTGTTGATTTTACAAAATATGTTTACATATTGATCTGTCATTTTTTTTTATGTTAAAATTTTACCTTTTAGTTTATTATAATTTATAGCTGAATATTATAAATAAACACTGGATAAATTTTTTTTCTTTTTCGTTTTTACTTCAAATTTCATTTCTATTTTTTGATAAATGTCAACTTGACTCACAGTCGTTTTTAAAATTCCCGCTTAAAATTTGGCGGTTACACAAACCGCCATTTTAAAATTTGTCAATTTTTTTTTTTTTTTATCACGGATCAAACCTCTCTCTCTCTCTCTCGTTCGCAAATATATTTATATTTGTTTAACAATAAATATTCTCTGTCATTTAATCATTATTATTAAAAGTGATAAAAAATATTTTTAATAATCACAACTCAAACATAAAACATACATCAGTTGATAAAAAAAAAACTGTTTATTAAAATACAACTGTTTTTTTCGTATTTGAGGTTAGAAAAAAATATTGATTTGTATGTTTACTTGGTGAATTTATGTCTCCAGTGTGTTTACGTGTGTCAGCTGATCACCTTCATGGTCAAACATGACATAAAAATTAAAGTAAACGTAAGTACACGTGAGTATATTGTTATGCGAATGTAATGACCATCAATCACTCGGCCCTGGGTGTTAAAAAAAAAAAGATATATCGCAATTTTATTAATTTCATGTTTTGTTAGTCATTAAAGTTTATCTGGCATCTGGCATAATTTTAGGTTTTTCTTTGTGCACGCACACACCTTTTTTTTTTTTTTTTAAATATTTATACGTAGTTATTATTGTTGCTAGTCACAGTCTAGGCATTTAATATAATTACTATTTTATAATTTCAGATTTATGGCGATTGAATTGGTGTATTAACTCACCTATAAATTGGAGCTGTGCCTTCGCCCTTGAACCACATCACCATGTCGACTTTATCGCCCTTTCTTGATTGGATATTACAAGGCAGCTTGACTTGATGTCCAACCACACCATACACATTAACAATAGGTACTGAAAAAAATAATAATAAATAACACTTTAATTAATGAATATATAAAAATCAAATGGTAAATAAAAAACATATAAATAATATTAAAAAGAAATTGAAATACGTCAAGGTAAATAACATATTTTTTAATCAAAATAATTGATTTGAAATGTAAAAAAATTTGTTTTTTATTTATGTTTATTTATTTTATCAATTAAAAATGATTGTTGTTTTTGTTTTTTGTTATTTTTTATAATGTTGTATTCTAGATACAGATGATAGATGAAAGTGCTTTCTCTCTAACTACCCCTGAGACCACGAAATAGATTGTGTAATAGTTTCGCGCATGGTAAATAGCCAAGGGTTTTGATGTCATACAGTCCTAGTGCTACATGATCGAATTAACATGTAGATAGGGTTATCAAGATTTAACGAGATTTTCAACGTTATTTTACAAGCATACCTTGTATCATATTTTATCTCAAATTCATATGTACATTGCTTTTGTATATAACTCTCATCACAACCTCTCGTTTTATAATATAATAATATTATACAACAAAAAATATATAACTGTATATATATTTTTATACATTAAATCTCATAAAATGACAAACCATGAAGATACTTTGTCATGTACAAGAAAAAAAAATTAAACTGCAACGAGGAAAAATGAAAAAAAAACTAGACAAAAAATTAATATATGAAGGTAATAAAAAGAAGAAGAAAGTTTTTTTTTTTTTTTTTGTGTTAAAGAAATAATATAACATGGGGTAATTTAAATTTTTTTTCCAGCAATTTGTCGAGTTCTAAGACTCGTGTTATGGCCCATCATACAGTCTGTCGCAGGCCTCACCCATCTTCTCTTCTTCACCAACTCCAATGGGGTAGATGTTCTTGGATTATATGAAAGTTCCCTGAGAAGTTTTTCGTAAAGACTGAGTAAGGGAGAGTAAAAATACTTGAGACATGGCTTTTGACATTAGTGCGCGTGAGTTTCAACCACGAAACAATTTCATTTATCGTGAGAAAAATAGTGGTTAAACTCTGTAAGCTAAAGAAGGCTATAAACTTTCTTGTTTCTTACGTAAAAAAAGAGAAAATTAAGATGGGGTAGGTACGACAGGATATAACATTTTTGTCGTATGGAAAAAAAAAAAAAAAAAAAAAANAAAAAAAAAAAAAAAAAAAACTATATCAAGGTTTACAAGAATCTTTATATTACTCATATATTAAATATAAAAATAGTTAAACAATAATTTTCATCATGAAAATTATTTAAAAAACAATTTTTTAATATAAATTTTAGAAATTTTATTTTTTTCAATTTACATATTTTATTTTTAAATTCATTTTGTCATCTAGAGTCTGATAAATACTCAAATTGTCATTGAAAATTAAGATAAAATTATTTTACTTGTTTTTTTGTAATTTAAATTTTATTTTTTTTTTCAATATTAAAGTTTGAATATTACCAAGATGATTGATTGATAAATATCTTGCTTGTATTTATTATTTGAAGAAGTGAAAATTAATTTAGTTGATTAATTTATTGTTTGTTTTTTTTTTGTTTGTTTTAGTTATGCCAGAAAAACCAGTGATACATAAAGAATCATTACGTAATGCAACACAAATAAAAGAAACATACAATGAGGGTAGTGATGTACATTTGACATGTGAATCACGTGGAGGTGTACCACCACCAAGATTAATATGGTATCTTGACAATACAGTTATTGATGAATCATTTCATTACAACAGTAATACTGCAATGACTGTTAATCATCTGAGTTATCCAAAAATTGGAAGACAACATCTTGGTGCTAGACTTGTTTGTCAAGCAAACAACACAAATCTTGTACCACCTCAAACAAATCTTGTTGTTCTTGATATTAATCGTGAGTTTTATATTTATACTATTTTCTATATATAAGCATGTTTTATTTATTTATTTATTTATGTCTTTTTAATTCTTTTTTTTTTTTTCTATTTTTATTATTTATTTGAATATATTATATATTAAATTTTATTGACCATTATTTAAATTAACATATGAGTGACGGAACTTTGTTGTCTGTTATTTGACACTATTACAAAAATAAAATCGGTTTAAATTTACGATTGATAAACTTCTGAATATTAAAGTCATTAACAAAATTAATGATGTCGACTTTATATTCAAAAGCATTTATGTCACCTAAGACTCTGATGTCTCGCTTTTTTATTCACTTTTTTTTTTTGAAGTAACATGAATATAACTTAATACTTTTGACCCTTTATATATATATTTCATTTTTTCTTATGAAAGAACATCAAAATTATAAAAAAGAAAAAAAAAATAGTCTTTGCTCACTGTGTTGGACGATCATAACATTTTCAAGCTTTAAATCATTATATATTCGTTGCCTCGTCTTCCGAAGGGAGAACCAGCTTTGTCACGCTTCCCTTTTATGTCAAAAATCCTCAAACGAATATGTCATCCGCATATTTCCACCATCGATAACAACATCCTACTCTCATTTCTCCTCATTTCTTTAGCTCTCTCAATATATCTCAATACACCAACTTTTTTTTATTTTCTCTTTTCCTCATCGTTTTTCCAACGTAAAAAATAACTCGTATAGTTTATTTATTTTTTTTTTATATCAGCAATATATCCACAAGTTATCTGACTACTACTTTTCATTTATTGAATATTTTTGATATAAAACAGATTATATTTTTCTTTTCATCTGATTGATTTGTTATTTATATATATAAATTTTTTTTTTTATTTATTTACTTTTATTAAATTGAGTGATTTATAAGTTAAATAATTTTTTTTTTTTTTATTTTCTTGAAATACGTACGTGAGACACCTGGTATTTTTGTATCTGTCCAATTAGTGGTCGATATTTTCGTATCAGTTTCTTGATATTTAAAAAAAAAAATCTATACACAAACGTTTAAATATTTATCACATTATTTATTGCATCAAATTCAAGAAAGTTGGTGTTTTTTTTTTCTTTATTTCAAACTCAAATAAATCTTTTTATTCCACAACTGGCGCCATGAATTCCAACGTATGTTTATTTATTTTGTACCATTAATTATACGTCAAGTTTTGCGTCAACCCAAAAAACAAAAAAAAAAAAAAAAATTGAATACATATTTAATTTTTTTATTTTAAAATCAGATTAATGTTCTTTAGTTGTAAGCTTCTTTCTCGACGTCATTAACGTCTACATTGCTATTAAATTTTCCATCTCTCTACTCTGTTATACTTTCATGTGTGTCTCTATATGAATGTCAGTATTTTTTGCTAAAAGTTACTTTGCATTTGAAGCCCACCCTGTTTTAAAAAACAAAAAAAAGAAATATAAGGATTCAATTTATTTATTCTTTTTAACATGTGTCCCTTTTTTTTTTATCTATGGTTTAACACACATCTCAATTCTCGAGGTCACCCACACACAACTACCCATCATGATGATGAGTAGTGCTTAACGAGCGATTGAAACCCACACATTATGTGCAACTTCCAAATACTTTTTATAATAAAAAAAAAAAAAAATATAACAAATTACAAGTAACGAACCTATTCAATATACGCTTGATGCAGCAAAAAAATTTAAAAACATTCAAACAAAATTACAAATTGAATATGCCATAACTATTTGAATTTTTTTTTTTTTTTAAATTATTTCTTTTGATGAAAAAAAAGTATTAATTTTCCATTATTTGTTTTTATATTTAATTATTTTTTTAAAAAATAAAATATTAAAATTCATGCTAATAAAAAAGTACATTAAAATGAGGTAGTAATATGTTTGTCGGCACTCGAATGTCTCATTCACAAATATAAGTTAAAAATAAAGAAAAAAAAAATGATAATAAAAAAAAGGAAACAAGCGCAAAGTAACCCATTAATTCTCATCAATTTCTCGCGATGACTGGATCGGCGGTATAACATTAAAGACGATCACGATTTGGACGAGACGATCGTTATTTATTTCACCTGCTGTTTCGAATTTTTTATTTTTAAAACCGGTTTTAAACGGAAATATCATTTATTTCTCAATACTTGTATATTACACCTATGAATTAATATATTTTTGTGCTTCTGAATAATATGTGATCTGTTTTTGCTCTTTGTCTTTTTGTCTTCTCTACGTTTCGTTCTCTCTTGGTGTCCTCGATTTATACACAAGGATCATTCTCAAGTTTCTCGGGATCTCCGGAGATTGCTTCTTAATTAATCGTATATACACGAGAACGACTGTCTACCAAGTTAATATATTTATTTATATATACATATACAACATTTTGTAAATCATCCACTTGCAGTTTATTTATTTTTTATTTATTTTTTTTTTTTTTCAATTTTAATTTTACATTAAATTTCAGTTTTTTTTTCCTTCATTTTCAATTTATATTTAGTTGAGGATAAAGTTGATTAAATTGAAAACCTGATTGGTCGTATAAAATATTGGATTTCAAATGATGAAAGACTCAAGTTGAATAACCAGTAAATATTTTAATGACTACTTGATTTACTTCTCCATCAAAATTGATCAAATAATTAGAAAAAAAGATAATCAAAGTGGATAATACATTCTTTTTTTATAAAAAAATAATACTTAATCAAAGCTTATGCATTCAAATATTTAAAAAATAATAATAATAGTTTGAAATTCATACAGATGATACATTTTATAAAATATAAAAATTGAAAATAATTAGTCTAATTGACAAAATTATTAAACATTTAAAATTTGTTAATCTTTCTATAAAAAAAAAAAATCAGATAGAATTTTAAAAATATAAATTTATAATAGCTTATTCTCCAGTGCACTATATCAAAAGTTTAAAAATATAAAAAAAAAATTATTCAATTCATGAACGAGCGACTCATAAAAACATGAATAATTTTTTTTTTTTTAATTTGTCGTTTGTATGTTTGTCGTTGCTTCAATCTTGATATTAAATGTCATTCATTAAATTTTCTATACGCACATTAGCCACATTAATGAACATAAATACGAGTATACCCTCTTTTAATAAATAATTCCACAAAATCACTTTACAATTTATTGTATATGATCGTTATTAAAACCATGATCGTTTAAATTTTTCCACATAAATTATTATAAAAAAAAAAGTAGCTATTTTTTTTCCTCAATACCTTATATTAATTGACAATTTTTTAATAACTCTTTACATTGTAACAACAGCCTCTTTCACATGAGTTTAATTTGCGCGTCGATGAAACACAAAAAGCTCATTGGACAAGCGCGTAACGTTCAGGCGCCTATAACAAACGACCAACCAACCGCACCACCACCCCGTTCACGCTTGACTCGCAATAAACTCTATCTCACTCTTACACAATTTCTCTTGTTTATATATACAATATATATATAATCAAAAGCACAGCTTTATTTACGAGCATTCACGTATTTACTTGGCCGGTAATTGCGCCACCAATTACAACTCGATTTATTGTAATTACAACTTTTACTAGTTCAACTTGAAATGTTCGTTTTAGCAATATATGTGTCACGATTTATTTTTTATCTTTATTTTATCAAACCCCCATACACCCTGTATATCATTCCCTCAATCCCTTTATTTTTTTTTTTTACTCTTTCTGTAAAACATTTTTGCAACACTTCTTATCCTTGTTTGTTTTTTATTTATTCATTTTTTTTTTTTTTTACCTCCCTTTTTTCATGCACTACCCCTTTATTCGACCCCCCCGAGCTTTTTTTTTGTCATGTATGCTGCATATAACATGTAAACAACACTTTATTATTATTATTATTAACTACAACTACTACTATGGTACATGAAACAAACACATGCACTTTTTTTTTTTTTATTTTATTTTTTTTTCTATTTCTTTTTGTTGTTTATTTTTATTGTTCGAATTTTAAACCGAGACGTTGGTCCACATACATACCAATGCCTATACACACCATCTCATGAATTATATTGAGCTTTTTTTTTTTTTTATATTTATTTTATATATTTTTTTTATTTTATTTCTTCAGCAACGCTGCCAAAGTGACTCGCTCACTGCTGCGTGCTCTTTTATGTTTTTCTTTGAGTAAAAGAAATGTGAGGATAAAATAAAAAATAAAGTAATATATAAAAAAAATAAAAATATATAGAAAAAAATGATAAAAGGTTTTTTTTATATATATATAAAAAAAAAAAAGGGGCAAATGAATCAGCGTGTTGAGATGCAAGCAATCAGAGTATGAGGTTTTGCCAGAATATTCAATTAATTTGCATTTGCTAATGGAAAGACAAAAGAATAATAGACAGTGAATAAATTAATGCCGCATTTGTCAGATGACAGAGTAAATTATTTTTTATATTTTTACGCATTTAAAAGTTTAATATATATATTTATTTATTAACTGTTTCATGGACATGTTGGTGAGTATATTTTTTTTCTTTTCTTATAATTTTCTGGTTTTATTGGGCAATATCGGTGTGTGAATTACAGGGCTTAAAAAAAATATAAACGTGAATATATATACGTTGGTTTTTATTTATTTTTTATTTGGTCAATTATAGCTTAGTAAACTGCAGGAGGTAAATAATTTGTTGTGCCTCAGTGGCTAAGAATTATACACACATTTATAAACAACACATATATATACACCCACTTTCTTCACGATGCATCTTGTTATATGAATATACATAGTCAATTTTATATTATTTATCGTTATTTACGTCGTAATTATAACCCGAGGCAATCACTATCAACGTGTAAATTTATTTTTATTTTTTATTTTTGATTATTATTTTTTTCTCTCACCTCCAATAAGACGGCATGTATCAATTTGTGCCGCTGAATCACACGGCTGCTTACAAATTACAAAATAAAAATAATAAAAATTATACAATATCGAAAATTGATCATTTTTTTAGTAAAATTATTGTTATTATTATTTTATGAATAATAATTTTATGTTGAAGGATGAGAAAACAAGAGAGAAAAAAATGAATAAAAAAAAAAAAGGAAAAAAATAATTTTGCCCGGAGAAATGAACGTACAGTTTAATGAATATACAGTTTTGTTTTTTTTTTTTTTTTTTCTAATGAAAACATGGAAGAGACAAGCGTGGATTATCTTTGGTATATTACGTGATACTGTAGAAATTAACATAACGATATCTATACACGGACGTCTGCTTTCTGACATTTATCCGGTTATAGAATTTGATTCATCGTTTCGCGAGTCATTAATTTTCAAGGAGGTCTACTACTACTATATACATGTCATCATTGAACTCGATTATAACGTGTCAATAACAGTAATAGTTACATGGGTGCTATATGATTATTTGATAATATATCTATGACATATATTATCGTCTGAATCTATTAAATTTCCACTTAAAAAATCTTGTCTGCATATAAATTTGATTTTTTTTTTTTCTATTTATTGAAAAAATAATTTTATAAAATCATAAATTTTTATATAAATTCATGTGAATAAATTTATAATTAATTATTATCATTAATTTATATAAAAATATATTTAAAATTTTTATTGATAAATTATTTTTTTATTAAAAATAATGGTCAAAGTAAAAATTGAGGCATAGATTTGCTTTTTTTTTTCAAGTAATTTGATTTTTTTGATTTTTTTTTATGACTTTATTATTGTCCAGATGGTTTCTGGTTAATTCTGGAAAAATTGTCGTTTTTAATGGGTCAATAACAAGTCACCCCACAAAAATTTTATAGCCATAAAAATCAAATTACTCAAACAACCCCCAAACAACTATCCACTCCCTAATATTTCGAATGAAATAATAGTATTTTTTTTTTTTTTCTACAATTTCCGAAAGAAAAAACCCATATAAAAATATAATTTATAAATTTTTTTTTATAACATTAATTAATTTAATTAAACCAACTAAAATTATACACAAAAAAAAATTTTTTTTTTTCATATTTTAGCATAAATAATTTCGATTTTATTTAATTTCGAAGCATAATTTCGAATTTCTAAAAATTAATTTAAAAAAAAAGTGGATTAAACATAATAAATAATATAAAATCGCAAGAATAAAATATTCCATTATTGTTTATAGTGATATATTTACGTGTATAAATAAGTTAAGTATTTTATTTTTATTTTCATACATTGTTCAAGTATGCCAGACGCGTGCCAAGTTATATTTTTTTTTTTTTTTTGTATTTTCATCCCCTTGACCATCACAGAATAATTCGTTGATTCTATTCAGCTGGTGGTCCTTTTTTTGAGTTCTATATACCACCCGGTGGCATCAATGTGTTCATGTGGGTTATATGTATATTTCTTATCGACTATGTGTATATATATTCCATGTCGTTGTTGATGCTCTTGGCGCCTCTCAGACTCTTACTATATACATATATGACTGTTTTTAACGTATAGTAAGAAAACCAGTTCAAACATTCAAGTTCTATTTTATCCCCCTTCTTCACAATATATATTTTTTCGGGGCTCAATATAGTACTAGAGAAGGCACAACGGCTACGTGGGTATATTCAACATCCGTGGCCACTTTGAAACTTTGCGCCATCTGGTCCATCCATCTCTTTTTATTCTCTTGTGGCTACTGTGGTGTCCAATCTTTTTTTCTTCTTTGAATTTTTTTTTTTCTCATTTTCAATTTATAAAACGGCTGTATATAAAAAATATTCTAGACTATACATTTTTCAAAATTTAATATGTTTTTAATTTCAATTATTCTTAAAATGATATTTCATTGACTCAGCTCACAACTTTCTTTGTATTTAATAAAAAAATTTATAATAAAATGACAAAGAAAAATATTAAATTTGACTTAATAAATAGTTTATTAAATTAAGTGTTAATTTATTTGGCTAAATAACATGAAAATTTGACAATTATTGGCAAAATTGTTGCCAAAATTTAGTAGAATATAAAATTAATTTTTATATAAAGAGTTTTTTATTTAATTTTAAAATTACTTGGCTGATTTGTGTACTTTTTATTCAGTCATATAAAAAAAAAAAAAGCTTGAATATATTTATTTGTTTTCGTTAATTAATACAATTTAAAAAAATTTTAAAAATGTTATTGTTATATCCAAGTTTACCCGAGAGACATGGTTTGACAAGATTTACTCATCTTGTAAAATACAAGATATTACATGGTTTCAACGTCGTTCAAAGTTACTTGTAAAATAAGAAGCAATTTCTGTGACGTATACATTACCTATTTATTGAGGTGCCAAGGGAATGACGATGACGACGACGACGACGACGACAAAGAAGACTATAGCCAGAAAATGCCAGTTGAGAATTTCATCCGTTGTCATGAAACATCCGGAGGCATATATATCTACATTTACAATGACATATAATAAAATAGAAAGAGAAATATAAATTAAAGTGAAAGACAACTATAATCATTTCATTTCTTCTCTCATATATACATAGTATATATACTTAGTTTCGCTATGTTTCTGAGTACTCCCATGGTGCAAAGACTACCTATATTCAGCACACGAGTAATAACATCGTTGGAGAAATACTAATGTTTCCTTCTATTTTATCCTCTTTTACACTTTATCTTACTCTATATTTCTATTTCACTTTCAACTAAACCAAGTGCGCATTTTAAGATTACAAGACAATTCGCTTCTACTACCTATCATGCTGCAAACACACACTCTCTTATTATTTCATTTTTCATTTTTTTTTTTTTTTTTTCTTCTTCCTTTATTCGATATGTTTTTTTTTTTGAAATAAATATACTGCCCATGAGATGTATGTTAATTTATGAGGAATTTATAAAATGTAATACGACCCAACAGCGAGCACATATATTAATTTTATATTTTTATTATTTATTTTTGTCTGAAAAAAAATAAAAAATACCAAATTATGATTCTATAATTTAGAGGGTACAATAATATTGAAGAATGAATTTTTTATTTTGTATTTTAATGTATATATAATCGTTAAAATGATAACCATTATGATGTAGTATTTTTTTTTTTTTTTTATAAATATTTTTATAATATAATATTTGAGATATTTTTGAGATATCGAGTTGCTGTTTTTTGTTATGAGTATCTTCTTCAATGGGGGGATGATATGTATGTTTAAAAAAAAAAAATTTATATTTATAAATAATAAAAAAAAAATAGGGAGTATAAAATATCAAGAGAGATATGAAAAAATAAATAAATAAACAATAAAGAAATAAAAAAAAATGGAAAATAAATGGTTATAAAAAAAAAAATAAATTTGTGAAAAATTCAAGAGATTATATAATATTGAAAATGAATCTAAACGAGAGAAATTGAGGTCGTGCTTGCAACCGGAAAACGTGAGCTTTATACGCTCATGTAGTTACGACACGCGGCTGCTTCACCATTCCTCTTTAAGCCAAGCTTAATGGCCCGATTTATAAGATATCGATTAGACACTGTAATACCTATATATGTAGACTCAATTGTAGACACAAATTTACTATCCAACTATTATATACACTCGCATATTTTCACTCACAAACTTTCAACCACACGCGTCTCTCTAAATTTTCTCATTTTTTTTTCATTCTACAATTTTACTACTACCACCAATTTTATCCACAAATAGAAATCATGTGTATAACCAACTTGAAAACAATCTCAACTCAATTTATTCATTTATTTATTTATCGTTTTTTATTTATATTCAAACATTTATTATAAATTCATTTTTTTTAAATTAATAATTTATTATTCAATTTAGTTGACATGAAAATTCATTCATTAATGGATTAAAAAATTTTAAATTAAAGACATTTTATTTATTTTTAAAAAGAAAATAACATTGTCAGTTTGTTTAACAGTAAAACAATTATTTTCGCTGTAATAATAATTGGCTAATTTTCATGTCAATTTAATTATTTTAATTTTTGAAAATTTATTTCTCCAAACAATACAATTATAATGATTATTTTATTTCAATTAAATTATCAATACAAAAATAATAAAAATTATTAGATAATTATTGTCAAAATAATTTACTAAATTTACATTTCTCAAAAAAAATTATTTATTTGGTAAAAAAAGGTTTCTAAAATCAATCTTTTTCGACAAAAATAAATCACATTTCTATATAAAATCATGATAAAAAAAAAAACATTCAATTTACTGTTTATTGTTGAAATTTAAATTTTTTAATTTAAACAAATAAACAATATTGTTATAAAATTCCCCTGCGATTTAATAAATGAATCAGAGAGTTGAAAAGTTAACCATGAAAATTGCACTTTACATAATTAAACGATTTTGCTTGTATAATCGAAATGTGCCTCAATCAAACAATTGTCGTATTGACTGACGGTTGACAGTGTGCAAAATATATATATATATAAAATCAAAATTACATATGTATTAATATATCCACATAAATACATTGTATTGTATATGACATGTATATAAAATTGATATAAATATGTACATGTTAAATATACACATGGTATTGAATAACGTGTGTGGAAGAGAGAGTTGAAACTGGGTTCTGGAAATTGGAAACTTGTAATTTATGGCTACGTTATACCCGGACAATTTGGAAAGGGGGANGGGGGGGGGGGGGGGGGTTGGTTTCAGGGGGAAATGAAGAGCAAGGGAATCAAGGGTCGGATGTAAAAGTGAGAAAGAAAGATACAACATTGAAAAAGGTACTCTGAATACTGAGTTATATATATTTTGCTTTGGGGTATGAATTTTAACACGCATTTCTAGGTAATTGCGTGTCGCAAAAACGGAGATTGCACAATGAGAATATTTCACAAAGAACATTGAAATACAATTCTTCATTCAAACATGCTATTTTTTTATTTAAAATAATCATATATTTATTTTTTAATTATAATTAAAATTATTATAATGTTAATTTAGTTTGAAAATGTTTTTTTTTTAATGAGAATTTAATGCAAATTATTGTTAAGAAAAAAAAAGCTCAAGTATAATACATGATAAAAGTTTAAAACAACCATAAGACTTCATGACAATTATTATGAGCTTTATGACAAATATATTATTGTCTAAGTGTTTTAACGTGTCGTATGTTTTTTGACAGTGTGTAAAATACAATAACGTAAAGATAAAAATTTTTTTTTATTAAATATTTAATAGTACATTATTTATGTTGTAAAAAAAAATTTTTTTTTTCATCCCTTATAATACTTTGAGTTATGTATATTCATCATAATATTTGGGGCTCATTTGTTTATCTCATTTAATTTATTTTAATATTTTTTTTTTTGCTCTTGAATTTTGGCTGTTGTATGGTTGATGTAATTAAGGTTTCACAGTGTGTTGAGAAACATTGTACAGGGGAGATTTTATGGTGAGACTGTTTCTCCATAAAGGACACGTTATACCCTGCCTAATGCGCCCTGCGTTCGTGCCCCAGAGACAAATAACTTTGGTCACGTCTCTCTGACTTTTTGCTCTTGTTCTTTTATTTTTATTTTCATTTTTTTTTTTTTTTTATTTCATCTCATTCTGTCATCTATTATGTCTTTTTTTTTGTTTTGTATATTATTATATTTTTTTTTTTTCGTTACTTTTTCCTTTTTATTATTATTTTTTTTTTTTTTTGTATTTTCTTTTTGTTCTCTGGGCTATCATAGAGATGGATAAGCTCAAAGGCTTCGATTTTCCTCATTACACGGTTTATTATTCGACCGTTATTGTATCTCATTTCCCGTTGACGTTGTGATCTTGTTCGACAGTGAAAAAAAAATATATATATTATAAGAAAAACCTGAAAAATAATAGAAGAAAATAATATAAAATTAAAATTTTTTTTTTTTCTTTATTATACAAAAGATATTATATCATCGACATTGTGGTTTTTTTTTAGACAAGTTTATATTCTCCTGTTGACTGAGATTAATAAAATGTAAATTTAATACTTTGATATATTTTTTTAGACAATAACAAAATGTATATTTAAGTTTATCATGTATAAAATTCATCTAAAAGTTTTTTTATTTAAAAAATTGATTTTTTATTTTGACATTGAAGAATGAAATGTCTGATCGATGATTTAAATTATCGATGGATCTTGTCATACTCGTACCCCTTTATATAAATTTTTTTTTTTATGCATATTTAACCCTGCAGAGTCACCCCTGAGGATTAACTTCTAACCTAAATCAATTCCCGACAAATCCCCCGCGGACTTTAGCATCACGAACAACCCCAGATATTTCATCGGCCTCAGGATTTCCGTTTTGCTTTGCCTTTCAAACTTCCGACTGTGGCTAAATCTTCTTATTCTTTTATGCTTTTTTTTATATTTTTTCTCTTTACACTGTGTCTAACTGTCTGTGTATAAAATATATTTTATAACTTTACATGTCTATGCTTTGAAAATTCTTGCTTTCATTTTAAATTCTAAAAAATTCGTTGAAAATAAAAGAAGTTATACAAGACCATAGTTTTCACTTGGAAAATATGACTATAAAATTATTTTACGAGTATAAAATAAATCTAAAAAAGCTCTGAATGCTTTGTCACACTTAAAAAGAGTAATATGAACATGGTCCTTGAATATTATTAGGTCAAGAAAAAAAATAAAAATAATAAAAAATGCTTTTACAAATAAAAAGCTTTTGGTGTAAACTCACTTGGCTACTCTATGGCCAATTTATATATATAGATTCAGTCAGAAGTCCACTACAATTTTGTGGCAATCGATAAATTTGTAAGGGCAATAAAAAAGTCATGAAATAAAAAAAAAATGAGACAAAAAAAAAAGAGCCAAGTTTCCCAAAAAGGTGCCAATGAAAAATGTCTTTAAATATAAAAAAAAAAAAAAAATAATAAGGACTTGTAAAAGAAAAAAAATGATCAATAAAATATATATATGATTTATTTGTAATATTTATTTTTCATTATATATTTTATCTTTATGAAAATATAAAAAATATAAATATCAAAGTATTTTTTTTTGCTGAAATTTTTAACTGTCTTTTCAATTTGAGATAAAAAATACAAGTAAGTTGTTGAAGAAGTAAAATGTTACGACAATTCCACACCATTTACCATTGTAGAAAAATTTATTGTTGAAATAATACGGAAATAGTAAGATTGGTGGATAGGTCATGGAGAATCACAGACTGAAAAAAAAAAATATATATATATATTTCAAAAGCTCAATATAAAATATATGGTACCATGACGACTAATATGAAAAGACAGCCGGAATCAATGTGTAAAAAATATATACCAAAGTAAAATGAAAGCAAAAATTTATCAGACAGTTAAATAATAAAATTAAAGCTTCAAATCAATCGAGGATTTATCTATTATTAAAATAAAAAATAATTGTAAAAATATTAATTTAACATATCAATTTTAACACTTTAAATAGCTTATGTATTTTTTTTTTTTTAAATAAATATTAAGCTAGTTAATAAAGAGAATATCTTGTCACAAAAAATTGCAATAAAGCCAAAATTATAAGCATAAAATAAAGGTTTAAAATAGTTTATACACGTGATGGTTATAGACAGAGATAGTTAGCAAAATGCTTGGCAGAAAATGAGCTCGTCAAACTATCCTGTTTACACGAGTAATAACGCCCTCATGATGTGCCAACAGTGAATGGAGTTTAGTGTGAAACCAGGTTATATATAAGGAGATGAGTAAACGTTGGCCCGATGTTGAAGGGCCATGCTCTGACTGCTTGACTCACTCTGACGACTTCATTTATATATCTATATATCTACAATAGTATATATGTATATTTACATATTCAACCCTGTTGTCAGTGCAGTTGCCCGCGAGCATATTAAAATTAAGCATCGGAGAAAGAGACAGGCTAATGGAGAAATCACTCAAGCAAACAACAACTTTTGTTAGTTGATATAATAATACACCTACCATTCATAAATATATATTACAATTAATTTTTTTTTTTTTTTTCAAATTTTAATTAATTATTTTATCCAGTTAATGATTGTCAATTTTTTTTTTTTTTTTTTTTTTTT
>MKYW01000002.1:4226169-4255603 GCA_015776835.1 Aphidius ervi
TTTTTTTTTTTTTTAATTTTATAAACACGCAAATATTTTTTGATTGTTATTAAAATTGTAATTTATATTGTTTTACATGTGTTTTAATTTATTTTATGTGTTTTTATTATTTCTAGATTTATGAAAATATGGAAAAATTATTGTGAATCAAATATCCATTTGAAAAAGCAGCTACGATATGTTTTAAAGGTGAAAAATAGACTTGATAAACAGCTTCCAGAATCTTCGATATGGTGGTGTTGTGAGTGAATTTACGATCACCAAATGGTCTTTTTGGCATGTCTCGATTTTTCATCATTTCTTCCGGGACATTGCGACGACATTGGATATAAGAAAAAGTGAAAAAGGTATAAAATATTATTTATACACATATAGATATATTTTTATTTTATTTTTTTTTTGATTTTTATTTCGTGTTATTTATGTTTCTAACATTGACAGGTGTGTTATATACTTCAACCATGATATTGAGTTCATGTATATAAAAATGAAAAATATAAAATAAATAAAAAATCGATTTTTCAATTGTCGAAAAAGGTAAATGTTTTTATACATTTACTCACACATCAATTTATGTCAGTTGAATGTTTTTTTTTTATTTTCAATTTTATAAATAATAATATAACCAGACAAATTATCTTAAAAGTTTTATATAAATATTTTATATTTCATAATTGAATAGTTTTTTTTTTTTTACCAAATAAACTCCAGACAAAATTAATTATTTTCAAATATTTAATTTAAATTGTTTTTGAAAAATTAATATTACTTTTGATTGATTAATGATTTTTAATTGTCTACCATATACTTTTGAAAAATAAGAAAATTAAAAATTGAAGAAAACTCAACTGACACTGTTAATTGAATTTTTTTATCTTTATTTTTTTTATTTTTAAAAAGAATGAAAAAGTTTAATTGGATCGATCTTATAACTCCATCGTATAACGTTCAATTTTATTTAATTTGTTATTTTTTTTTCTTTTAGATAAAAATGACAGATTTTTATAACGAAAGGTGAAAAGTGATCTCGTTGAAAATAAATTGAAGATGTGGAGTTAGTTTAGTTAATGCTGTGAAAAATATATCTTGAGATGAGTATAACAAAATGAGTTTATATAAACCGAGGGGTTTTGATAAGTCGTCAAGTGGACGTGAGAAAAAGACAGGCCTGATCTTTTGTGCAGACATCAGCCAGATCACCAAACGAAAACGTTATAAGGTAAAGACCAATCTTTTAAAAAAATATTATAAGAAGATTTTATCTGAATTTTATATAATACCACAGAAAAAAATGTCATTTAAAAATTATTAAAAATAATACTTAACACTTGATTTTTATATGTTTTCATTATTTATTATTATAAATTTTTTAATTCTTTAATAGTTTATATTATTTTAAATCCAAAAATAAATTTTATTTACAGCAAAATTTTATTTTCTATTTTTGAACAATGTTATTATTAAAATTTTTAATTATTTTTTTTTACAGATCAAAGTGTAAACATGGTGGATAAGTTGAGTATATATAAATAGAAAAATAAAAAAGGTTGTATAAATATATACATCTTCATCATCAATATAAACCAGCAATCAAAACATCGTCAACTTGAGTAACATGAACAGTCCAAGCAATTCACAACTGTACACACTTTTCCCGTGAGTATATATTATTTACAAATATTCTCTTGAGAAATCTTTACGAATAATATCAAACACACTGTTTCATTCTATCCGCATTTCTATTTCAGACTTTGGTAATTTCAAACTCATCGAAAATACTTGAACGGAAATCAGTACAGAAAAAGAGGAAAGAAAAAAAAGAAGATAAAAAGTAAAAAAATAAAATAAAATAAAAAAGTAAAATGAAGCCCTCTCATCGTATTTTGTTACTTCATCTTTTTTCCTCTTGAGCATGTCTCATTAGTGGTAACACTCGGTGTTGACCCCGGTTAAACCGGAAACTGGCTTCTCAGCTACAACAAGAAAACCGTGTCTCAGGTATATAATAAGCAACCCCCTAGCGTCATTTGGCCCCGAGGAAAAAAAAAGTCACGATTGCTGCATCGTAGAAAATGAAACGTCTCATTCAGGTACAATATAAAATAATAAAAGTAAATTGAAAATAATAAAAGTAATATATATATATAAATAAATAAAGACAGTTAAATATAATTTAAAATTATTATCAAATTCATTTTCATAAATTCATTATGAAGATTAATGAATTTCTTTTATTTATTTTTATTTTTTTTTTTCATTTGAAACTTGAGATGAGCTTTTTTTTCTGGATCTCAATCTAATTTTTATTAATAAAAAATTATTATTTCGAATTTAGAAAAATTGAAACACATCGAAATTTCGAAATATTTTTATTCTAATTTTTTTTTTTTTTCTTTCTTTTATTAATTTTTCATATTTTTCATTTTTTTTTTTTACTAAAAATTACAGTTAGCTTATGATTAAAAAAAAAAAAAATGTCTTCATAATTAATGTCAATAAATATTTAATTTGACAAATTCTACAAACATTTTATTAATTTTTTAATTTTTATTAAAATTGAGATATTTTAAAATTAACATTTTTCATCGAAATAACTTGAATAAATTGATGATTTTTTTTTCAAATTTATAAATATTAAAAATACCATAAAAATCAAAATAATAATTTAACCATAAAATACAATATTTCATATAAAAAAATAAAAATTTATAAATAGAAAAAAAATAAAAAAAAAATTGACTGAATTTCGAAATTTCCTGAAGAAGCAATTTATTTTTTTTCTATTTCAAAAGATTATATTACGTTGTCATTGAGACATGCACATTTATTAAATCAATTTTGACTATAAATTTTCAATCACACTTCTCTTCTTTCCGCTACTCATATCTTGTATTATCATGTCGTGAAAATTTAAATTTATATATATCTGCAATCTGACTCTTCCAAGTACACTTATCTCTCTTTCATCCTTCAAATCGAAAAACAACTGTCATAATAATACTAAAGTAATACAATACGATGTGAAAATATATACTTATAAATATACAATATAAAAATATAATAAATTTACATTTATCTCAGTAGGTTGTATCGATAAAATTGGTTATAAATTGATAAGGGTGTGTTACATAGGGAAGAATAGGTGAAAAGCATTTGAGTAATTGAAAAATAAAACAAGCTTCTTGATTTCATTCACCACAGGCGCCAGTAGATTTTCATCAAATATGCTTGGGGGGTGGTAGTGATGGTGTTGGTGATGGTAGTGGTTATTATAAACTCATATAAGCCAATTTATTTATTTATACCACCTTGTTTTCTTGCTTCTTATTTTACCATTATTATTTTGTATTTTAAATTATTATTTTTGTTTTATATTTAAGGTCTAATGCATCGAGTACTTCTTAACAAGAAGCAAGATTTGTTTTTATTATAAATAAAAAAAAAAATCAAGCTTTTTCTTGATGGTTTGAAGAAGGAAGGGTGCCTGATGGAAACGAAGTATAATCCTGGCAGACCGCCGAGTGTGCCGAGGAGAAAATGGCGTGCCAGCTGTACGTGTTGTAATCTTTTTTCGATCTCTCATTGCAACTTGCTAGTACAGAAAATATATATATATAGGTAGTTTTTATGAGTGTGTATGCGCGCGTGCCTCTCTTTTGAATTATTTTTTTATTTTTTGTAATATACTTTGTTACTTCCTGAGGTTTTATTCGTTCATTCAAGCTGAACGACGAGCAGGAGAGTGATAACGCAATATCGAAAAAACTTTGTAAGCCACCACTTCAAGCTAAAATATTTATTTTTTTTTTCTTTTTTTTTCTATACTTGAATAGACAAAGTCCTGTACTATATCTATCGCTATTTATAGTCTATGCGTGCTACGAATAATATGGTTTTTTCGTTGATGTTACTTTCCATATAATATAAGAGTGATGCAAAAAAGCTTTAGACAAAGAAAAAAAAATCAAATTCATGTCAGGAATTTTATTTATTTTCATTTATATATTTTAAAAAAAACTTTAATTCATTTTTATCATGTGGCTTTTTAGTTTCATAAATTTTTTTTTAATTTCATTTTTAAAATTGAAATTTAATTTATGGATTAAACGAACTTACCTGTAAGTGAAGTTCTATCCTAATTGTATGTAGCGCCTCTTCCGAAAAGATAATATATATGTAGTACCGGCGATTGCACGCCGAGGGCATCACAAATTCAAAGCAACCAAAAATTTCCTCTGACCCCTCAGGGCCCTCTACTATACTCGAGGCCTCTGCTAACTCATTTCTTTAAAGTCCAGTCGTTGCCTGTAAAAACTTCTTGCGGGGTCTGGTGTGAGCCAGATATGGGATCTGGGAGGGACTTATCTTTTCGGAAGAGGCGCTACATACAATTAGGATAGAACTTCACTTACAGGTAAGTTCGTTTAATCCATAAATTGTATTATGCGCCTCTTCCTCAAGATAATATATATGTAGATGTTTAAAGTAGGTAACGACTGAAAATATTATTATTATTATTACTGTAATACTACAATAAAAAATGGTTTTTTTTTTTTTTTTTTTATTATTGATTACTTAATTACTTAATTTTCTCAAGGTTTTTTTTTTTTTTTTTTTTTTACACTCAAGTCTTAATTTTAATTTAACAAAACTTATGTCTTTTTATTCATTTCTAAGACTGAATTACCAAAAATCTTTGGATCAAGTATTAAGGGTCTATCATAAAACCTTGCAAATGTTGCTGACTTTTCAGTCCAACCCGCTGATTTTCTAATAGCATCAATATTAACCCCTTTTCGTTTGGCTGCTGACGTGACAGCATGTCTCGTGCTATGAGCTGAGAATAACTCTATATCAATGCCACTATCCTTTAAAACACTCTTTTTCCAACGACTTAAGGTCTGTGTTGAGACTTCTTTATATGGTTTTTTAAAAGATATAAAAAGAGAAGTAATATCTTTTCTTAAAGTTTCAGTTTCTTTCTTGTATTTAAGTAACAATCTTGCAGGACAAATATTTTTATTTTCATTATAAAAAGGTAAGGTTAATAGTGGCTGATTTTTACCATGTTTAGATGTTTTAACTCTATCTGCAATCTTAATTTCTATTTTTTCCTTATTAACTATTATATTCCTAATATCTATAAGGGACAAAGTTTGTATTCTCTGTCCTGTAACTAAAGATAATAAAGTAACGAGTTTTTTCGTTAATTTTTCTAATGAAATATCTTCATTTTTCCATTCATCTAAAAAATTTAAAACTAATTGAGGATCCCATGTTGAGTCATATTTTGGTCTTGACGGTCGTAATTTAGATAAACCCATGAAAAACCTCTTTATATTATAATCTTGGCCGACTTCCGGACCAACTAATAAGGACACTGCCGAACGCATCGAGTTAAGTGAACCGTAAGAAGCCCCACTATTGTAATGCAATGTCAAAAATGTCATGACATTTTTCATATTGGCATCAAAAATAGAATAATTATTGTCTTTACAAAATTGCCACCACTTCTTCATTGAGCAATCATATTGTTTCAGTGATGATTCACTTAAAGAAGATATATTTATATTAATTGCTTCATCAGGTACACCTCTTTTTAAAAAGGCTTCCCTGACAATTTCCCTACCACCAGGGTAAGTGTTTTCCATAGTGGGTGTGGTTTCCTGTCAGAATAAAACAACATGTCTTGATTAGGTTTAAAAAATAGTGGCTCTGCCTCTAACATTGAGCGGAATAAAGGGAACCATGGTTGAGTGGGCCAATGCGGAACTACCAATATACCACTCGCCTTATCCGCTTTAATTTTTTGTAATACTCGAGTTATAACTACAAATGGTGGAAAAGCGTAGAAAAACAAAGGTCCCCAATTAACTGTGAAGGCGTCTACTGCCATTGAATCTGGGTCTCTTAACCAAGAAAAATATTTATCACATTTTTTATTTATTCTTGAAGCAAATAGATCTACTTCCGGTGTCCCAAAATTATTTAAAATTTCTAGATAATATTTATTAGATAATTCAAATTCAGTTTCTTTTTCTAATTTTCTTGATTCCGAATCGGCTTCCTTATTGTCACTTGACGTAATATAGGATGCAAAAATAATTAGCTCTCGCTCCTCGCACCAGAGCCAAATTTTTCTTGTTAAACTGTTCAAATCTCTAAATTTAATTCCACCCATTCTATTGATATACGAGATGGCCGTCGTGTTGTCTATCCTCAATAAAATATTACAATTCTTTAAACTCTTTGCAAAACATTTTAGTCCAAAAAAAGCTGCCATAAGCTCTAAATAATTAATATGGAATTCTTTATCTTCTAGACTCCAATGACCATGAGATCTTTTCCCCTCACACGATACACCCCACCCGGTACGTGAAGCATCCGAAAGATGGTCAAAACAAACTTACGATCAGCAATACTACGCACTCTACATAAAATATTCCTTTCCCACCACAGAAGATCATCTAATATTAATTTCATATTAAGGGTGGTTATTTCTTCATAATCACCTTGTGTATCAAGAAGAGCTAGATATTTTTCTCTTTCTAGAGTCTTTAAGTGAGACCAGCCGTATTGAACAGCTGGACAACAAGAAACTAACACACCTATAAGTTGTGCTAAGTCTTTAACTTTGCATTTACGAATTTTTTTAAAAGTCTTAATATAATTCTCTATTTTAAGTCTTTTATCAGAAGGTAATTCTAGAGTCATACGATCAGAGTTAAGGTTGAAACCCAAAAATTTACAAACACGAGACGGAGTCTTCTGGCTTTTTTCTTGATTTATGATAAAACCTAAATCTTCTAATAATAAAACTGTTGTTCGAATATTTAACACACACTCTTCATACGAGCTTCCAATAAGTAAAATATCGTCTAAGTATATAACTGATAAATATCCTAATTGTCTTAAATAACTAACAACTGGTTTAAGTATTTTAGTAAAAACATATGGTGCTATATTGAGACCAAAAGGCAAAACACAAAATTCATATAATTTTCCCTCAAATTTAAATCTAAGATATTTTCTAAATTTATGATGAATTGGAATTAGGTAATACGCGTCTTTTAAATCTAATTTTCCCATAAAACAATTTTTACTGACCAATTTACAGGCTATCTTAAAGTCCTCTAATTTAAAATGATTGGACTCAATAAATTTATTTAATTTTTTTAAATTAAGAATGAGTCTACTAGAACCATCTGGTTTTGGTACTAAAAAAATACCAGATAAAAATTGACCTTCAACTTTTGAGCATTCTTTTATTGCCTTTTTTTGTATTAAATCCTTTATATGTTTTTTAATTAACAATTTATCATCTGTTGACCAAGATGGCTCAACAGGAACAGAGTCTTGAAAGACTTTATTAATGAAGGGAATTTTATAGCCCTTCAACCAGCTCAATATTCGAGGATCAGACGTTATTTCTTTCCATTTTTCAATAAAAAATTTTAATCTACCCCCTGGTTTACTTACATTTAAATTAACTATTTCTTGTTCTGTTGATTCTTGGACTGGTTGTTGGTCGATTGGTTCCAAGAATTCTTCTTGTAGAAATTGTTCTTGTCTCGGTCGTTGGGGCGACTGTATTTCGAGAACCGATTTTTGTTGTTGTTGTTGTTGTAACCTTGGTTGTTGTTGTAACCTTGGTTGTTGTTGTACCCACCTGTCGACCTGGCTCTGAAAGGACGACGAGGTGGGTTCTTCACGTTTTTTGATTTTACATTATCTTTGTCTTTTGATGATAATTCCCGACTAGCTTTCTCAATAGACTTGGCCGCTTTTAACTTCTCACTTAAATCTTCACCAAATAAATACTCATCAATTGATGAAGTTTCAAATACTGATTTATCAGTAATTTTTATATTAGCTAAAATCAAGCCTCTTCGCGTAAGAGCTTCATCTCGTTGTACATCCATAAGCATTCTCATAGATGTACTAATTCTCTCAAGTTGCTCTTCCTCATGAGGAGTTATATCTTTTTCTTTATTTGTTGATTTATCAAAGATAATATCTGATACTACACTACCCAAAATTGAGAGGATTGATGAAATCTTAGTTTGTTTTTCAACCAACCGAGAATCTCGCTTTAAGGCAGCTTCATGTTCTTTTAATTTTAATTTTACGTTTATTTCATCATTGACCTTTGGTGGGTCAAAAAATATACAATTTTTAGGAGGAGGATATTTCTCTAAAATTTCCTCTCTTTCTTTCTTGGGTAAACCAACAGACAAAATTTGCTTATAACGTAATGCCAAGCTCTGTAAAAAGGGGAGAAAAATATTTTTTACTTTACTCTTTTTTTTTTTTTTTTTTAATTTTGTGTAATCTTTACTGAAAAAACTTACGTCTGGAATATTTGGTGCCAACCTTCTTTCTTTTACCACGTGTACACCAATAGCCTTTAAGACTTTTTCATTTTTTAAATCCTCTGTTAGTGTCGAAGCACCACCAGCTGATTTATCTGTAGAAGTCGTTTCTGGTTGTGAAGTGATAACCTTGACTTCAGGTTCTAGGCTCTGTGGTTTTTCAATCACTTTACTAGCCTCCAAGAAAGGAGAAGGTACACGCTCTAATTCTCTTATCTTACGGGGTGAAGCAGGAGGAGTAAATGATTCTCCCTGTACCTCACGATTTTTTATCGATTCCTTTCTCTTTTTTCTTGTCGACTCTGTCAAAAAACACAAGAGATTAACACCACTAATAAAAAATATTCGTATATGAAAAGTATGGACCAACAATTGTACATATTTTTTCTTCTCTCTTTTTTTTTTTTTTTTTTTGTAAGTTTTAATTTTTATTTATATATATAAATATAAGTGTATATATATATATAATTGAAATAAAGTATAAGTATATATATTAACATAATCTCATATGTTTATATTTTTATCTTTGATAACCAAGAACGAACGTTAAGTCTCATTTTTCAATTCGACTTTTTTTTTTTTTTTTTTTTTTTTATTTCAACAACAAATACGAGTTAAGGCTCGTCTAAAATCAATGTTAAAAACATAGCGTTGGAGCACCATGTGAGTCAGTATTGTAAATAATTTTTTCTCATCACAGCCGTTAGAGCGAGTGTGATGGAGTATATGTTTTCTGTAACCAGAGATGGTCCAGTAATTAAACGCGCTATATGCGTACCCTTACACTCGTTAGAGCGAGCGTGAGGAATAAACGTCTTTTTTCTTATCTATACGGAGAAGAATAAGAATAACATATATATATTTATATATGTTTATACCCAACGTTGGAGCGTTGTGGTATATAAAAATTGCGCGTGAACCGTACGCGCCGTCTTTATTTTATACGTATATTATTTTTTATTCTCTTATACCCGCTTATAATTATAATTATGATATAATTAATCAACTCTTTTCTTTTATTATTAATATTATTTTTGACTCACCTTGCCATTTATCCAATTTTTTTTCTGTTTTTCGTAACTTTTTCTTTAACTTTTTCATCTTTCTTGATAACTTTTCACTTTCATTTTCACGATTCGAATCATCATCAGGGTTTGAATCATAATCAGGATTTTGATCATAATCAGGATCTTGATCATAATCAGGATCTTGATCACCACCAGGATTTGACTCGTGATCACGATCCACATCATTAACACCCTCTGAATGATATTCACTGTTTTCACTTCTTGTACGCGATCTCTTTCTTTTGTTTTCCATGTTAACACTTAATATTTATTACGATGTGACGCCCACGGCACAAAATCGTAGAATGAGTTAGCAGAGGCCTCGAGTATAGTAGAGGGCCCTGAGGGGTCAGAGGAAATTTTTGGTTGCTTTGAATTTGTGATGCCCTCGGCGTGCAATCGCCGGTACTACATATATATTATCTTGAGGAAGAGGCGCATAATACAATGAATTATTTGGATTTTTTCAAATTATTTTTTTGTTTTAAAAATTTTTTAGTTATTTTTTAGTTCAAATACATATTCAATATAATTTTTTTTTCACTCTACAACATCCATTGTTTTAAATTTCGAAATTTTTTTAACCATCAACATTAGTTATTTATGAAAAAAAAAAAAAAAAATGTTTACTAATCCAAAAAAACTTTAATTTTCATTTGTATTTAAATAAAAATAATTTCATATAATTAAAAATAAAAAAAATTCTTTTATTTTTCAGAAATATAATTTAATAGTTTAATAAAATATGTTACCAGTGAAGAGACAGATGTAGTGTTCCTTTGGGAAAACGAACCGACAGAATGAAAAGTCTCATTGTGGCTAAAATCTATCTGGTTGTCATGGAAGAAAAAAAATAAAAACGAAATTCACATATCCTGCTGTGTATATAGTTTGAACAACGAGGGGTTCAACCACACACATCTTAAATTATTCGTCATATATATCAACAGAGTGACCATGATACCTCCAGGGTGACTGGTGAGTAACAAACACATATACTTATTATATTTATTCAGTGTAGATAAAGTATATATATTTGTGGTGTTTATTCATGAATTATGGCCCACCACTTTGTCTGGCTCCATCATGATACATTGCTCATTTCATTATTACATTAACCAACAATATTATTTTTCTTTTCTCCTCTCTCTCCTCTCTCTCCTCATTGACCATTTGTCTTTTATCAAAATTTTTTATTTTAAACACTCATTATTTTCTTCTTCACTATATATTTATATTTATTTTTTATTTATCAACTGCAATTTTAAACCTTCATACTTTTCATTTATTTTTTTAAAATTATTATAACTAATGTATATTTTTTAAAACTTTTGCAAGCAAAAGAAACAAATTTATTTTTTTCTTAAATATATATATAGATATTTGTAAGAGGGACAGAACTTTTAGTTGCTTCTTTCATCTTGAAATTCATATGCTCAGTAGTAAATATAAAAAGTTCATTGCTCGTCACGAAATGAAAATATTTTTGAATACTATGAACTCGGAAGTGATGTTTACTTCTTCATATACATTTTGAGCTTTTTTTTTTTAAACTTCGCTTTGCCCTCTTGGGTTGTATAATAACTTTTAATGGTTCCGCATATGGAAATCTATATACTTATATGTATTTTATATGTTTTTTTTTTTGTAAATTTATATATTTTTTTGATCTCTCTTTTTACGATATCATTAGACAGGATGAACGCGCATAATAATCCCTCTTATTGAGTCACTTAACAATACCTTCGATCCCAAAAAAATATAAAAATCAGTAAAAAATTTTTGCGATACACTTGGGGCAAGATAAGTATGCTTCTGTCATATCGTAAATTTATACAATACGTATATTTTCTTATTTTTTTTTTTTAGACTCTTTTTCGATACACACACTCGACTAGATATCAATGATAATAATTTTATATTTTCTCTTGGGATAAAAAAAATATTTGTAGGATAAAAGATATATATTTTCTGCACTGGTAAAAAGAAAATATTTTTTTTTTGCTTAAAAATTGAGTATTAAGTAAACTCAATAGCTGTTTATACGTTTTTTTTTTTTTAACAAGTGTTTTAGAAAAGCTAACTTTACGATCACCCGGTGAAAATGAAAACCACGATATCGCTTTTGGTCACGAAAACTTTTTTTTTTAAAAAAACGATTTATATTTATATTTTTCCTGTTTAAAATATTTTTAGTCATGTTAAATTTGTGCATGGCCACGCACTTTTCACTATGGAAATTTATTTTTTTTCTCTGAATTGTTTTTTTATTTTTTATAAAAAATATTGATTGTATTTTGAAAATAATTTTTTATTATTTCAACAGTATTTCAGTATATATATATTTTATTCAAACAACAAACTATTTCAAATTTTTTATACTTGAAAAATTTTAAACTTCAATTTTTGTTATAAAGTCAACAAATTATTTTATACTTTATAAAAATATTTAAATTAACATAGCGTGTTTTGGTGAAAAAATAAAACCACTCATCATGATACTCAGGTATTTGTTTACTTTTCAAACTGAAGAAAAAGTTTATTAAAATAAAAAAAATAGCATAAGACGATAGAGTGAATCGATAAACGAATCAATTATATTTAATAGACAACATTGGACCACTTTTCAATATAAAATAAATACAATAAACTTCTTACATTCGTTCAAAATTTTAACTGATATATTTACTGTTATCGAAATTTCTAGCGAAAAAAAAAAAAACCTCAATCTAAAGAAAAATAAAATTTAAAAAATATTACCATCAGAAAGAATGGCCATGAGGTAATGGAGTCTCTTTTTCGATGCAATTTTATAATGGTATACTGACCCCTGAATGAGAAAATAAGATGAGAATTGAGAAATAGTATATAAGGGCTGAGAGTTTGCATAAAGCTTCAGATGCCATTTCACGGAGCGGTGATTTTCACTGGAATCCTCTTGGCAAAGCTTATTCTATAGTAGGATTTTTGTAAAGAGTTGTTGTAGTCGTGGTGGTAGTGGTGGTGATGGTGATGGAGACTGCAGTATGAGAGGAACACCTGGGTAACTCTGTATATATTGAAGTGTCTGTATGTTAAGCTTATTTGACAACTACAAGGCACATCTAAAATGTGTTACACACACTCTGTGTATATATTCTATAATTACGTATTAGTTTACTGCTATTTTTGATGCAATATATGTATACTGCTGAACTCGGTATCACATTTGATGTACATATAACTTTCATCAACATGGTATTCCAATATTACGCAATATATACAGAATCAATTTTACTCTCTCTCTCTTTCTCTCTTTTTCTATCTCAATTATGCTAATATTAATCCAAACTTTCGGTTAAACAATGTGTATGTAACTTATATATTTTGTGTCGAATCAGTCGGTTATTTACCTCAGTTCAGTTCATCAAGTTTATAATTTTTTTTTTTTGGCTTCTATCCAATAATATTCTAAATTTCTTTCTTAAAGTTTTTTTTTACGACACTGATCGCTCCCCTTGTGTGGTCGTGTTTTTTTTTCACTACAGGGTTATACATGTATATACGTAGACAGTATTATTTTTTTTTTTTTTTTTTTTTTTTTTTTTTTTTTTTTTTTTTTTTTTTTTTTTTTTTTTTTTTTTTTTTTTTTTTTTTTTTTTTTTTTTTTTTTTTTTTTTTTTTTTTTTTTTTTTTTTTTTTTTTTTTTTTTTTTTTTTTTTTTTTTTTTTTTTTTTTTTTTTTTTTTTTTTTTTTTTTTTTTTTTTTTTTTTTTTTTTTTTTTTTTTTTTTTTTTTTTTTTTTTTTTTTTTTTTTTTTTTTTTTTTTTTTTTTTTTTTTTTTTTTTTTGCATTTTTAGATTTCTCGAAAATTTGGTAGTTTTTATAATGGGTAAAAAAAATATTTATAAACAAAAATTTTATGAAATTATGCTTCTAGTATTTGAACAATATCTGAATATAATTATCCTGAAAGTTATAGAAATTAATTTTAATTATTTTTATATTTTTTTAAATTTTATATTTTGCCATGACTCGCAGATAAAATTCAGGAGTTTTCGCTACACATTCGTCAAAAAAAAATATTTCCAAATTAAAATTTCATGAAATTATACTTTTAGTATTTAAACAACACTTAAATATAATTATCCTAAAAATTATACAAATTAATTTTGATTATTTTTATTTTTTTTTTCAATTTTTATATTTTTTCAAAATATTTCCAAATCGATACTTTTTGCCAGATTCAATCATTCATGGAAAAAAATATTTCTAACTGAAAATTTTATGAAATAACACTTGCAGTATTTAAACTACATCAAAATTTAATTATTGTATACAATATTTGTTAAATTTAAAAAATTATTTCTTCTCTATTATCCCAGAATCAATTAACCCGATTTTTTTTTAATCAATCAATATTATTATATTTTGTTTTCATTTTGAATATAAATAATTCTCATGGACATAAATAAATAAATAAATAATAGTAACTCTATTTATATTGATGTTATCATTCATACAATTGAAAAAGAATGATAATTAATCGGACTGCTCAACGATTATTAATTAAATACAGTGTTCATAAGAGGGTAAAACATAACTTCGTGTTTGATTATAATCTTTTCTCACAATATATGCTCTTTTCATTAACCAACTAAAATAATATCTACTATATTATTTCATTATTCTCTATTATTTTTTATATTTTAACATAAGTAAATAATTTTCACTACTAAAATTTTACTTTATATTCTCGTTAAATACTCTCATTTACATTATCATGACTTTCATCAAAATTCGCCTCTTTCTTGGCAATCTTTAACCCCAAAATTATATCTATGTATATTCACATAAAAAATATATATATATTTATAATTAATTTACATTTATATTACATTCACAAGGCATATTGTTTTTTTTTTCTATTTTATTTTTATTTATTTTATCACACTCGAGGTATATTATTTATCATTTCAAGTGTTGAGTCATAAAGTTTAAGGATAAATTCAAGACATCTGGAATATATATTATAAATGCATATGTATATATATATTTGTGGCTGTATATCAATGAGTTTAACAGACGATAATTATTGAGATATGCTAATGTATATATAGTTCATTATTTTGATGCATATTCCATCAATTTTCGTAGCGTATATATTCGTCAATTAAATTGTTAAGAATCTCTGTGGTGTTTCTCCAATTAGTGTCAATAGTCAATTACCATATGCACAAGGATCTTTACTTGCATGTTATACAATATTCATTGATAGTGGTTTTAGTATAACACGTATATCTAATATACATTACAGCCCTTAACTTTGTTTACCTTATATCTATGTACGCTTGATGTTTGACAGTTTGACGCACAAACTTGTTCAACTAAATCATCAAAATTTATCATGTGTTTTTGTCTTTTTTATGGATCATTGTTAAGTATAAAATAATTCCTTGATAATAGTATTTAAAAAACACTGGATAATAAAATGCTTAGTCGATTTTTTTGACCCGATAGTTTTAAAATGAATTTTGTTTGAAAATAAAAAAGCTATTTATCAAGATTTTATAAATAAAAGTTTAATAAAACTTTAAAATGTATGAGTTTAATTAAATTTAACAAATTATATTGTGTTTTTTTAGTCAAAAAAATACAGTTGATGTACAAAAAACTTGATAGATTTTGTAATTTTCATTAAATGATTTCAAAAAAATTAGATGAATTTTTTGATTTAAATAAATTTATGATATTGTGACTTTAAAATCGACATCAAGGCATCATAACACTAAATAAAACCTCTCTCCCTCTCTTGAAAAAAGAAAAAAAAAAAAAAAAAATTGCTAAAAAGTTTAAATGGAACAGAGCTGTTAAAGTTTCAAGTAAATAAAACTAAAAATATTTATATGCATATTTACAATTTAATATGCAAAAATTTTGTGTAATTTTACGGTATAATTTAAAGTTTTGAATAATTTAAAATACCCTTTTAAATTCACACACACTCAACAAAATGACATTTAAAGAATTTATCTTTATTGCATTTTTGAGAACAAAGTTGGTAAATATCCATATATATTAACACATTTAACTTTACGAAAGAATTTCAATCATGGACATCTATACACAACAAACACCACTGACTTTATCATTACGTTTATCATTGAATCAAGTATTTAAAAAATGATGATTAAAAATGAACAAATAAAAATTAATTCTTTCAACAATTAATTAATCAATACAATTATTGAATTTTAAATTGAATTAAAAATTTTATTTTATTTATTATTTCATATTTTTCATGGCATATTAAATTGAGCTGAGTAAAACTTGAGTTGAAGGGTTTTATATATATCTAGTGAAGCGTGTAACTGCTAACCCAATCCCCTAAGACCACTCTCGTAATCCAAGATAAGCTCTATCAAACAAACCAAAGTTTCTTCTCACAGTCTGTTACTGCTGATGTCTTTTTAACTTCTTGTCTTCGACATATATCACAATATACATTTGACATATTTGCTTGAGTGCCATTGAGCAACTTGTTTCTTCTACTATAAACTATAATAATAATAATAATAATAAATATCATTAATCATAAGGTCAATTTACCACACATTTCCGAATGACGGAAACAGTCTTAAGATTATTATCACAATTGAGTTAATCATTTTCTTGCAATATATTTTTATAATAATGCAACACTGAGAGTGAGAGAAAAATATTTTAAAAAAATGTAGTAGGGTAACTAGACAATCATCCAGACATGTACATTGTATGACTAAGCGTTTATTTTTTTTTTTTTTTTCAAAGACAAAAAATGTAAAAGAAAAATAAAAAAAAAAAATACGTGACATCACCGGGTGAATTAATGTGGAAATAACGTGCTGAAGGTGACGAGGGGTGGTTACACTTATATATGCTATTACGCTTATTTCCCATCATAGCNTTTTTTTTTTTTTTTTTTTTTTTTTCAACACTATGTTATCTAACACACACGATGTATATATTTTTTTATTTTTTAAAACTTGTCTTTTTGCCGCCAGCGAGAAATAAAAAAAAAAATGAATGAAAAATAAACATCGGAAATGGCGTTGTTCTTTGAGATTTTTTTTTTTGCGGGTCCGAAAGAGATCAAAGGGCATATTAAGAGTAAAAAAAAAAAATAATGAAAATAGATTAGGATATTAAAATGAAATTGTTAAAATAAAAATATAAATTTATAATATAAATATAGTGAAATAGAAATAAATATTACAATGGAAATATTCATAGCGTGTTATAACATTGATCTGAGACGAATTTTATTTCTAATTTTTGGTTAAAATTTTTTAGAGAGAGGATAATAAAAATAAAAAATTAAAAAAGAGAAAGAGGAACAGGTCGAGTATGATAAATCGTTTGGCCATTAAGTCAATTTTGTAGTTATCCAACGAGTCCATGAGAGTGTTTCTTTTTCACTCGCTCTATACTTTTTTACTCACTTGCTCTTGATCTCGCTCTCTTGCTCTCTCGCTTTCTCTCTCATGTCTGACTTAACGAATTGCATGCAAAAAGATAATTAGTGACTAAACCAACCCCTTCTAGGTATTATCTCACTCTTTTAACTCTGTCTTTCTAACATGATGTGTGATATACCCTTAAGCAATCGAAAAAAACTCCAACAAATTTTAATCCTCAATTTGAAAATTTATAAAAATAATTTATCGCATATTTAATAATTCATAATAATTTTTTTTTTTTTATTCATAATATTATTCATTTAATATTCAATCATAATTCATACCTTTTTTTTTTTTTTACATAATAATTTTTTTTTTTTTAAATTAAATTACATTTATATATGAAAAAATAATATTGAAATTTTTTTTTTTTTAATTATTTTAACATCTCAGTGTAAAATGATGATGTTAAATTATTTTTTGTTGTAATATTTTTTTATTCTACTCCTCGGGCTATAAATTTTTCATCCAAGAAGAATATTGTCTGAAATAAATAGGGCACATTTTTTTAAATATTTATTTCTCACGTAGACAAAAAAAGGAAAAAAAAAAATTTTAAAAAAAAAAAGAGGATTATCCGGTGTGTGTTCTAATTAAACTTCCTCAACTGACACACAACATGTGAATAAACTCAAGGATTTTAAGATGAATTCCACAGTGTTTTGTAAAATAAATTATTTATTTTTTTCAATATCTCTTTTTTTTTTTTTTCTTTCATCTCGTTTATGAGAATACACATTTGTTTTCTTCTAAATAAATCTTTTTGATGATACAACACATCTGTTTGTAAAGATATAATATTATTATATAGATGTTATATTTTATCATGCCGATAATCATGACATTGATGACACAGAATCAATTATAATCAATTTATCAAATTAATATTATTGTATAAATAATATTTAACTTGTCTCGTAAATATTTTTTTTTTCAAACTACTACTGAATAAAGTCGTAAAAGTTAAGATATATGTAAGGCAAGTTAATATATTTAAAATAATCATTTGAAATATGGCTCGAGTTATTTAACAGTAGGTGTACCTATTAAATTAATGATGGTTAAATATATTAAAACCGTAACTGGTATATAATCTAGAAAAAAAAAAATTCAATCCAAGAACATTCACTGAAAATCAATTTCTTTATCTGGCAATTTCTCTTTTATTTTTTTTGGTTATTTATAAATGTTGATAGAGTCAAATAATTATCATTCAAATAACCACTAGTATTTTGACTTTATTAAAAACCACTTGTTCATGATTTAATTAATAATAATATTTAATTTTTATTTTATCCATCATACTCTGTCAAAATCTTCAAGAGTTTTTTTGTTAAAAATTAAATATTTTGATCACTTTAAAAACCCCACGAAAATTTAAATAAAATTTTTAAAATTTTCCTGCTTTTGGATTAATTTTAAAAAATTAATAATTATTGAAAAATTAATGATAGTTTTTTAAAATATATTTAGATCATATCTGGAATATTATTTTTACAATATTTGCGGTTTTATATTTAAAAAGAAAAATAGAGTAAAATATCTTGACCACAAGAAAACCACTTGTTTATATTTTGACTTGGTTGATATAATATTATTTGATTTGCCATTTAAATAGTTTATAATAATTTACAATAACAATGAATATTTTATATAAAATAGTTCAATAACTTTTGATGGTTATAATTTTACAAAGAGACTATAGATTCAATTAAAATATGTTTATTTATTCATAAATACAAACAAACGAGATTGTTGAAATTTCAATTATGATATTGCCCTTTTGTTACTACTAACGAAATATGTGAAAATGATTATAAAAGTTTTTACAAAGCAACCACGTTTGTATAATATATACAGCTATACATCTAAGTGCGAAAATTGTATATGGTTTTGTTAGTTTGTTTATAAAGGTGGTTGAGAAAATAAACTTTTCTAACCACCTTTGGGATTATCGATAAATACCAGCAAGTTTAATGTTAAAGCTTTTTAACTATTTCAAGAATACATTAAAAATTAAAAATGTATTTTTTTTATACACTGTCAAAATAATAAATATTAAAAAAAAAAATTAAAAACGTGTGAAAATATGTAAATTTTTTTTACATACAATTGATAATTATTTATTAAATTTTTTTTTTGAAATAATTAAAATAAATTAATAAAAAAAATTTAAATTCATACTTAATTAATTTTTTGAATAATATAAATATTAAAAAAAAAAAATTTTAAATTGATGTCAGTTATTTTTTAAAGACTGGTTTAAATTATAATTTTTTTTTTTTTTTAAATAATTAATTTTAAAAGAAAATAATTAAATTAATTTAAAACTTACTAGGTTTATCTAAATCTGATAGTTCCATTTCAACATCTGAATATACTCCAACAAGTCCAAATGTATAAATTAATATTAACACATGGAACCACATTTTGATATTATTTTTTGATTTCAACTATTGTTAAATACACTTATTCACTTGTCAATACATTTTCGAATGTGAATATGACGTTAAAAGGATTATTTTACTTTTTTAAATTTATTCTCTTCTTTATTCACTTGCACTTTCAACACAACCCTCTGATTGTCAACTCAATTTTTCATTGTTATGCACGATAAAAATCAAACACTAATTGCAAGGGTAAAAACCTCTTGTAGTTTTTTTTTTTTTTTTTTTTTTTTGNTTTTTTTTTTTTTTTTTACATTAAAAAAATCTAGCATTCTATAGTTGATATTTTTTTTACAATGAAAATGCTGAGTTTTTAGTATATTGAGAATAAACAAAGTATTTTTAACTCAATAGGAAATCCATTAAAAATTAATACTTGAAAATTTTTTTGTTAAATATTATATTGATTCATTTCAACTGAACTAGTAGTAATATATTAATAGAAATTTAAAAAATTCCATTAAAAAATAAAATTAATCTACAGATTCGGCATGAAAATTCACAAATATATAGAAAAAAATTCGTTTTTTTAATTCTTTTTTAGTTGAAATAAAAATAAAAAAATTACGATTTGTGTGAATTCATTCAATCGGTTTAATTGATGGACGTTGATTTTTGTATCTCACGGGATTTGTTCAATAGTATATTCAACTAAAAATTTCATTTTTTTTTAAATTCATGTTTTTATTAATTTATTTGTTTTTATTTTGTCAATTTATTCATGCACTGATATTTTTTTTTATTTTTAAATAGTAAAATTTATTAGTTTTTTTTGAGAGCAGTAACCAATGAATCAAAAACAACACTTATCATTGCACATGAATGAATAAATTATTGACTTTTTTCGATACAACCCATCAGTTTAATAATATTTTTTTTTTTACTCCATTTAACTTTGGAAGTATGAAAAAAAAAAAATTATTTCACATTATTATCCATTGATGTCATTGTATCGATAAACTTTATTCAAAAAAATAATCAAGAAAAATATTGACGTACTTGTCAACTTCAACGTCATATTAATTAACAATATTGATGAAAAAAAAAATATTTATATACACTTTATTATTGTAATTCTATTCAATTTATATAAACAATAATTTTTTTTTTTTTTTAATTTAATTTTACCACTATTTTGCCACTAAAACATTGCGCAGATATTGCGTACAAATTAAAATGACTCATGCGCATTGGCGCGATTATCAAATTTTGTATACATACACTTATCAAAAATATATTATAAACACGTAGAGGGTATAAACAACCTTATCAATCTCATGTAAATAAACAACATGAAAAATTTAAACAAAAAAAAAATTATATTAAACTGCACGAAAAATAAATTAAAAAATATTTTCACTTTGAATTTAAAATTTTCCTTTTAAATTACAAAAAAAAATATATATATATATATAATTTTCAAGTCATATTATTTATTTATAATAATAATCTGTTTTTTTTTTTTTCAATAACAATTTAACTTGTTGTTTGTTTAATTTAAAAAAAAAAAATTCAAATAGATTTTTTAAAGATTTTTTTCACTTGGTAATGAATTTTATTATTTTTCAGTTTTTAAATTCAATTAACATTTGCAATAGTAATGTTAATTAATTGTTTATAATTTTTTTCACTATACGAGTATTTAAAAATACACGTCACGACCTGGCCAGTGACGGCTCGGTACTGAAGAGTGAATCCATTGAAAATATTATTCGTACGGGTGACTCTGCGCGCCTCCACAAAACCCATACAACTCGGTATAGCTCGGTTCAATTCGTAAAAATTCGTTAAACTTTGAATATCAAGTATATTTATTTACCGCACTCACCACTCTATGACACGAACCACCCCATAGTAATCTTACTTGTGATTTACAATATGAACTATATATCTAAAATAATGACTCGACATAATCACAACACACAAAAACCTTTTACAATCCAAAAATATGCACATATATATCTAAAATTTCCGTTTTAATTTATCATTAAAATTAAGGTCCATTATATTCCAATACATGACAATAAACTTCATCATCTCTTATATATAACATAATTTTATTATTATTATTATTTTTATTTTTTTTTTATATAAATTTATCTCTACAATTATTTTTCTACATTTTTATTTTCTGGTATTTTTTTACCTTCAATTAAATGTAAAAAAAAAATTATAATATGACCTAGTGTTGAACATTAATTAAGTTATAAAACAAGTATTTAAAAATTTCATTGGAAATTATGATTATAATAATTTTATGTATTTTTTTTTTTATTTTTTTAAATTTTCATTGACAAAGTTTTATAACACGCACGCAGTATATGTTATCAGTTAAATAGATTAAAAAAACATTATATATAATGTTTTAAAAAATTTAATTAACCCCTTGGTTTTTTAATTTAACAAAGAGGGGTGTCAATGAGCCACCCACGTATAAAGCTCAAATGTATAATACCATCACGTACATTTATATGTATATATCTCTCGTGAAAGCGTTAATACGACATTATAAAGATCGATCGTTCCACTGAGACCTTTCCAGTTACTCAAGATAAACCCTCTCACTGACTTGTTCCACGCGTGCACATTATATATATATATACTATTTAGACAACCTGTTTGCATTAACTACAACCATGGTCATCTTCAGTTAATCATCATAAATCACTCGGTATTATGATATTAGTAAGCCCACACTTTTTTAAATTTTCAAATATATATATTTTTTTTATCATTTATATTTTAATAATAAAGATAATAATAATAATTATTATTATTATTTTTTAGAAATATTTTTTGAATAATTTATTTATTTATATATTTTATTTTTAAAATTTTCTTTTGTTAATGGAAATGACAATTATAATAAAAATATTATTTTTTAAAATAATTGCTATTAAGCTTAAATTAATTAATTAAAAAAATATTTTAAAATTAATTAATTTTTTTTTTTTGTTTTTAAATTTTATATAAAAGTTGAAATAAAAATAATATTATTATTATCTAGCTTTAATTTATTTATTTATTTATTTATTTATTAAATTTTGTTGTACCCAGCGGCGAATTTGTTTTAAAAAAATAATAAAATAACAAATTGAAAAAAAAAAAAATTAATTAATTGTTAAAACATTTGATTTTTATAATAGTTATTTGTTATTAATAATTAAATTCAAATTTAAAATTCAATGATATAAATTTTTTTGTTATTTATTAGGTATTATTGTATTAAATTTGATAGGAATGCTGTATTCTAATTTGATAAAAATTAAACATTAGTTTGTGTATCTGTGAACAAAACTAAACATTGCCAACCATGTTATTCTTATAAACAATATATTTAAATACAATTATCAGCGATTGAAAATTACAAAAACATCAAAGCCCATACACCTGTGTCACTGTCAATCTCTGTTATCGTAAATGACATTTATTTTTTTTTGGTTAAATTGTTTCCATTCCTGTTGAAAAAAAAAAATCTCATTGGCTCGTTTTTTTATTTTTTATATAATGGTTTTTTTGTTTTTTTCTGTTGATCAAGTTGATATTAAAATTAGTTTATTCCAACATATATATATTTTTTATTTATATATAAATTATCTTTGTTATTTATATTTTTTATATACACTTGATATTTTTTTTAGTTGTATTTAGTAGACAGTGAATTTCATCTTGAGAATATATTGGGGGTTGTAAAATAAAATTCGTATAATACTCTTAAATTACATTTTAAATGTAAACTCGATATAAAAGAGACGGTTAACTCCCACTTGATGGTGGTATAGCCGAGGGATTTTACAGTAAATGGACCATTTATAAATTTATGTTTGTGTTTATATTGCATGGACGATACCCACTTATATAAATCGGAAGATACTGGACTTGTAAGATGGCGTGATACTAGAAAAATTTTCAGTATGATGAACAAATAATAACAAAACGATAAATATAAAAATACATTTTTTTTTTTTAATATAATAATTTCAGTTTTATTAAAATCAATAACCATCAAATTTTTAAAAATACTACCATTATTTTTTTTATTATTGAGATTGAAAAAAAAAAATATTTATCACTCTTAAAATATTAATATAAATTTTTGGATTTAATTGAACAAACCTGGCTCAATAATTAAATCTACATAACTCGATATATCAAAATTCATGTAAAATTTTATGTAGATAATAAATTTAATTCCTGAAAAAAAATAATATACTCAAACAATCACTAAAAATTGAACAATTTAATGGTTAATAAAATATAACAATTGAAATACAATTTACAAAAAAAAAAAAAAATATATAAATTTTAAATTACTATTAAAAATTAATATCAAAACATCAATCTATTTAAATTTTACAAAAATAAAAAACTAATAAATTAACAATGAGATAGCAGTTGTTAAAAAACAATTAAACTTGAAATAAAATTTTGAATTTTTCGTTTTAGACTGTTTGATAGTTAGTCAATGAATGCTAATAAACTTTCGTCACTTTTCAAACTTGGTATTTCACATAGAAAATTTATGAAAAGATAAATATACCTTCAAATTTTTCCCAACAATGAAAAATAGTTTTGTGGTGAATATCACTTGTCACATTAGTTCAAAGATATATACAAAAATTTCGAGTACATAGTGTTAGATAACAAGTAACATACAAGTAAATGACATTTTGGTTTTTACATATTTAGAAAAAGAATAGAAAAATAAAAATATAAAAAGGTATATGTTAAAGTAAAATGAATTGAAGAAGAAATAAGAGGGTAGTTGTATAGTTTAAATGAGAAGAAAGTGTATGATGAGAAGGAAGTTGTACGTGAGTCAAAACTATGGGAACATTGCTTAAGGCAAAACTTGGATTATGCAGATTGGACCATGTCGGACGTGCGAAACACGACATTTCGCGAGTTGTCCTCATGTCACTTTAATGAAAAGTTGTTCGTGTCGCTTATATTTCAACTGTACATATATTTTTTTTATATATTTTTTACATTAGTAACAAAAATAAAATTAAAAAATAAAAAAAACATTACAATATGTGTCATAGACTATGAATAGAATTTTTCACAGTGTCTGATTCACATGCCTTAAGTTGACTTGTATAATATGCATTTTGTTCATCCAAGTGTTTTTCTTACATCAAGTTTAACATAACTTTTTAAAAATAAAAAATATTTAAAATTTAAAATTGTTATTTTATATTATTCAATGTTATTTAAATTTTATTCAAATAAAATAAATAGTAATGCAAAAAAAATATTCTATTTTATTTGTTAAATTGTTAAATTTAGTTGAATTTTATTTTTTAGTTTTAAATCAAAAAATAAAATTTAAATTCTATGAGGAAACAAGTTGTTTCTTGTTATCTGGATAAACGTATCCATCAGAAAATGAAACTTATATGTGAACGCATTGAAAACGTATATACTCTATTTTTAAATTTATATATAACTTTAAAAATATATATTCATACAAAGAAGAAGCAAGATGAATGACATAAAAAAAAAAAAAAAGAAAAAAAAATGAATAAAGAAAATCTCTAACTATGAAGTAGCGAAAAATCTGATGAAAAATCTTAAAAGCTTTGAAACTGTGAAATAAAAAAAATAAAAAAAAAAAATCGATGATATCGCAATCGACTAAGTTCAAGTCGAAGAAAAGCACTGGCATGGGAATCGTTACATCTGTATGCAAGTGTTCTTTTTTTTTTCATATAAAAAAAAATCCTCGCGTTCGATTAACATGCTTGAATTTATTTCAAACGAAGTATTGACTGCACACATTATAAAAAAAAAAAAATCAAACAAATGTTTTACTTAATTAACTTGTCATAAAAATAATAATATTTTATTAAAAAAATTAAAACAGTAAATGTAAAAAATGATATAGATTAAAATTGATTGACAAAATGACATAAAAGTTTTAAATTTTTATAATTCACAACGAGTGTAAGCTATTTAATTAATTTACAAAAAAAAAAAAATACTATTAAATATTCTGTTTTATAAAATAATATTCAGTAATAATTAAAACAAAATTTAATAAATGATTTATCTAGTAAAAACCTTTCAATCAAATGTTTCATTAGTTTTATGAAAATCATAATATATTCATACAGATAATTTAAAAATCATTGATTTATGATATGCTTGGTGGAACATATATATTATTCCAATACAAATACAAAATATTTTATACAATAATATATACATAAACATATATCAAAATATTATAATAATAATTAAAAACAGTAATGAATTAGATACAAGAACAAAAAAGACATAATATGATATTTTAATGTCATCAATATATCACTGGATTTTCGATAGATATGATGAAGCTCGTTGTGTTTAATATTATGCCTCGTATATTTTGTTGTTGATATATCAATATTATAATTTATATATTGTAGGTAATTATAACATACAACATATTGTTGGTAAGTACATAAATATCAACAAGGGATATATAAAAATAAATATAAAAAATATATTAAAGTCAATATGCGTACAGAAGCATGATAGTGCAACTCGTACAGAAAATGTTGGCAAAAGAGGATGATGGTAAAAATAAATATAAAAAAAAAAAGAAAAAAAAATATTATAACAAAGCAAATTTATACACCCAGACAAACTAATTGGTGTATAAAAATTGTGAAATATGTGACGCAGATTACGATCAATATCATAAGTAAAATATATAGCTGAAAAAAAATTTAAATTAATCCAATATTTTTAGAGATTTTTATTGATTGTAAATTCATTTGGAATATATTTTTTTTTCTAATAATTTTTTAACACAATGTGTGCTTAAAAAATAGGACATTTTTTTACAAATTTCTTTTTAATATTATGATTATTATTTTGACAGAATGAAATGACATGAAAATGATGTCAATAGTTTTTAATATTTTATTTAAATTGTTTAATTTTTTTTTTCAATTATTGTTACAGATGATTTGAATTTTAATGGGACAAGACGAATCAATCAAGTATTTCTATCATCACCTGGTGAGTTTAGAAAAAAATTTTTATATAATTTTATTTCGATTGAGACAAAACTGTGTAAAATCGTTTAAAATATTTTTCAAATCGTTTGGTTATTTATTTGTCTAATGAATTTTCTTTATCATAAAAAATTACGTAATTAATTTTTCGATTTGACGAAACTCGTATTTTGAAATTAGAAAAAAAATAGACATTAATTTTCCACCTGAAATAAAAGAAGATCTTCTCAACTGAATTTCCTTTGAATTGTTAAAATTTCTTTTTCAATTATAAAATCAATTATCGTCTTTATAAAAATTACCTGCCAGTGTAATGATAATTAATAATTGACAGTAGTCAATGTAGCTATTTGTCATACAAATGAATAATTTTTCCAATTATGACAACTCATTTACAATAGTAACTTAAGTACACACTGACAACAGTCTAGTGACATATCCTGCAGTATCATTGGTAAATGTTTTCGCTCTTTGATTTTTTTTCAACCAATATTATTATTACTAGATTGATTTAATGATCATGCGTCATTCTGCAGTAGATATATATATATTTAAATAAACTGATGATACAAGGTGAATTCACCAGAACATAAAACACACTCTCGCACAAACATCGTAACCATCAAGTTAAATTTCTACTAGTTAAACTGATGGTACAAAATGTATATATGCACAAGCAACCATTACCAACACCAATTGATATATACCAATAGCAAAATTTAACATGTAAACCAAAATGATCTTTATATATATATATATGTATAGAGAGACAACATCCAAAACTATATTTTGATGCTATGTATTATGCTCTATATGTCCAATGCCATGGACCTTGCATATACGATCTATCAAAATTCGTTGTATGCCATGTTATAAATTTGACACGAACATCCCTTCTGATCAATGAGAGATTTGCCTGTGACTGCTCACCATGTATATGTAAAATTCATTTGCACGAATTGAATTGTGGCTTGTATAATCGAAATTTTTTTTTTTNAATTTTTTTTTTTTTTAATTTTTATTCATAGTTTTAATTCAATTAAAAAAAATAGTCATTGAATTTTATGAGCCTATTTTATGATGATGAATAAATTATTTGATTTATTTTTTTTAAACATTTTATTATTTGAATATATTAATTGAAATAATAAAATTAATTGATCAATAATTTTTTAGAATTATTTATTATTGTAGTTGAATAATAGACAAGTAATTAGTTTGAATAAAAAAAAAAAAAAACATTTTATGTGAAAAAAAAATAATGAAATAATGGTAGTTTGATTGATGACATTTATTTTGAAAATTAAAATATATATTTGTTTATAAAATCAAATAAATAATAATTAATTTAAGAGTATATCAGTATAATAATTTAATGGTTATGTAGCATAATGTCGATCAGGTCATCACACTTCATTAGCACTGCTTTCCGGTCAATTCTAATTACAATTGTGACAAACTTCAATATTATCTATGTATTTGTTCATATATGTACATGACTTATATACATAAAATTTTATGTATGTGTTCTTTATACAATTGCATGTCTCTCATTTCGAAGCTTCATGATCAAATTGCGAATTCTGTCACGAACTAATCAACGAACAACCAAGAGAAAGACAATAGATCTCGGTTAATGGAAAAGGGAAAATAAAAAAAATAAAAAAAAGAGATTCATGTTGTAAACATATATATATATTTTACGTCTGACAATCCTTGATATTATTATATGAATTAAATCAGTCATCAAGGTTTAATTTAATTAACTACAGATTTAAATATTTTTTTTTTTTTTTATATTTTTAAATTAAATTTACATCTTTTTTTTTCTATTTTAATTTTAATTTTTTTTTTAATGACTATGATTTTATGAGAATGACATTTTTATTTTTATTTTTTTTTTTGGTATCTTTAATTTAAGGGATTTATCAACCCTCTCATAAATTATTTGAAATCGTAAAATTACTTTACAGCTCATTTGCCCTTTGACCCTCTTGGCTATTTCTTATTCCCAACGGAAACGGATATCCTCGGGTCTGTTTCCATTTAATCGAGTCCCTGCACATCGTTGAAACGATATAGATTCTTCTTTTACTTTTCTAAAATTTTATTTATAAAGTACTCTTTGTTTTTTTTTTTTTCAAAAAATTCTCTTTCAATTTCCATTCAACTTTGTAAATATACTTTTGTATTTTACAATTTTATTATTACAATCTAAAATTTACTAAGCTGTTTTTTTTTATTATTAAATTTTAATTTATAATTTTTTTTAAACCAATGTGAACGTTTTGTAATTTTTTATACAGTCGAATCTTTTCCTTAGCTACATTTCAAATACAACGATATATATATCAACTCAATTTTTAATTATTAATCATTCTTAAAACTCTTATCAAAATTTCAAGAATTTTTTTCAAATAGAAATATTATTAAAAAAGCCTTGAAAAAATTCACACATATTTTAAAAGTCTTGCTTTATCAATTACACTAAAAAAATTTTAATTATTGCTCAATGAGTTAATGAGTAAATAATTAAAAAAGTCCAACTGGCACACACATAATCAAGTTTTTAATTAATTCAATTTAACAGTGTTGTCAATTTTTTTGCTACATATTTCCTATCAAAAATGGTATATAAAGACTTTGTCCTCAGCCTCTTAAATAAATTATTATTTTAAATTATTCAAAAAGAATGATTGGAAATAGCTGATTAAAAATGACAAGTATAACACTTTTACAAGAGACTTATACCCTTATTAATATTTAAATATCCATTGCAAAATATCGTATTATAGAAGCAAATAAAAAAACCACAAGTTTATATAGGTATATAGATTTATTTTATATATATGTAACTCAATATGTATATAGAATGTAGGTTTATTTGCATAAATAGTATAGTCCCTCGTGATTTTGAGTAGGTATGGTAATATCATATAGATCTACAACATGTTCGATTAGATAGGACGACATTGTAGAATCACATAAATTATACTATTCTATGAATCTCATGTGTCTACTTTTTCTATATATCTCTAGCTATAACCACCTTTTTTTTCTTTTTTTT
>MKYW01000002.1:4259654-4275603 GCA_015776835.1 Aphidius ervi
TATGAATCATTTTGATTATTCTAATAAATAATCATTTTGATTATTCTAATAAATAAATAGTGAAATGTAGGTTTAAAAATATGGTGGTGACGCGTGATATACATGTTTGGACATTGACGAAGACCGAGTAGATAGTCACAATGTATATTTTATAAATAATATCTCTCGTCATCCTCTGTTTACTTTTTTTTTATTTTCCATCTTTTCATTTTAACTTTTTCTATCTTTCTCTTTCTCTCTTTGCATACTCTCTTGTGTATATATATTTTAACCCTTTATCCCTTCCAACGGCGTTAACATCAGACTGATATTTATCATTTTAAGTAGCGCCTGTGAAGAGCACAGCAAACACATGACAGTTTGCAAAAACTTGCACATGACATGACTCACTTTTCTTTTATTTCTTTTGTTTATTTCTTTTATTAATTTTTTTTTTTTTTTTTTTTACACTGTATATATTTGTTTGTTTTTTTGAATGCATGTTATCTTGATTATGATTTTACAAGATTTAGAAATTTTTTTTAATTATATAAATTGATGGTTTTAAGAGTTCATTCAACGTTATTTTGTTGGCTAAATAATTTGGAATGATTTAATCTTGCTGTTTCAAAAATCTTGCGTACCAATTTTCAATTAACTTGATGAATTATCGAAATGAAATTGATCAAGTCCTATCAACAGAATGACTCAATTATTTTGCAAGTATTATGCCATTTTTAGTTCACTTTATCACTCAAATTTTAATTGTAATTTCAAAGCTAAACTTGAAACTCCAGATTTTCCACTTTTTATCCATAAACTTTTCAAAAATTTTAATCACTGAAAGAAATATCATAATAAATTTAAAAAATTATCATTTTATTAATTTATAATTGTAAAAATAAAATAATAAAACAATTAAATATAAAAAATTGTATTTTCATGATTAAATTTGATTGTAATCATCGTACACAAAAAGCACTTGTCTCACGTTGATGTTCAAAAACTCATTACATATGTCTCGTGTGCAGTAGCTGCATGTTGCTTAGCTGGATAAAATTAAATTTATATCCATGTAATATAATATAAACATGCTTTATTCTGCATTGAATTTCAAAATCTACAAATTCAACACACATGTGCATTAATATGTATTGTAATTCAAAAGGATTTTCATCTAGTCCTTAATTTTCTTTTCATTTTTTTTTTTAAATATCTTTACTCAAGACACTTGCTGTCCCTTTTTTTTCTAAAATCCAACGAGATTCTCTGCATTTCAATAAGGACTTACATCAAGACACATGAACCTTATTTTTAAAATTTTCAAATTCTTTTATTTTTTCTTGTTTTCTTTATATATTTCTGTTTTTTTTTTCTTTTCTTTTCTTACTTTTAGCTATTCCCGACCATCAACTCTTTTCATGCATTTATTTCAACATATATTATCGTCAATCCAACACGTACAACTTATTACTTCACAACTACCATCAACTACATTTATACCTAACATACATACATATGAAAATAACAACCAAAAAGTCTCAACGCCACTCATCCCTTAACTTTAAAGTTGTTCATATCGCATTTGAACACTTATATATCTATATGTATATATGTAACATTGTATAAAGTTGAATAAGGAAGCCACACACTACTTTGAAACTAAATCTTTTCGTGTTGGTATGTGGGTTAGGTAGGTTAAAGATCTTTTGTATATATCTAACTCTACGTTTTACTGTTCAGCTCTCTTTGTACTAGTTTTGTGTCTGTGTGTCTGCATATCTTTCATATGTTCATCTAATGTTGGCATTATCTGTTAAATGCAAGTTTGCTTAAACACTTCGTTGACCACGATTTTTTTTTTTTTCTTTGTTTTTTTTACTCAAATGCACAAAGTTTCTTTCAAGTATGAATTATATGCTGATTGTTTGATAAAAATTAAAAACTTGAAAAGGTTAATTTATTATTATTTATTAATTTATATTAATTTTTTCTTTTCATTTGTTTATTTAATTGATAAATTGTATATTTTTTTATTTTTTTTTAAACTAACTTAATTTAAAAATATAAAAAATAATTAATTAATTATTTAATTAATTAGAATTAATGTTAAATAGTGTTAAAAGAAAAAATTATTATTTAACACTTTTAATTTGTCACAATTACTTATCACACAATTTAATGAATTATTTTATTTTTTTTTTTATTATTTTTATCCTACTTTGTTTTTCAACACTGTCTAAGTTGTCTTAATTGTCAAAAACAGCTCGAGAGTAAGATGTCGACATTGTTTCGTTGACAGAAATGTCAGTCTATCACTTTTCAAATTAATAACACAACCCTCAGGATGTTGTAGATATTTCCACAAGCTAAATATATATATAAAAATTTATTATTTTTATTTTCATCATTTTAATTTGTTTATTATTATTTTATAAAAATGGTTCTTGAAATTTAATAAAAAAATATATATATAACAAATGAAACTTAAAATAAAATAAAAAACTAAACATAAATCTCAGATTTTTTTTTTTCTTGTTTTATGATGAATGATGCGTGCTTGATTGTTTTCTACGAAAAGTTATACAAATATTTATTCTTAACATTTGTCTTTTTCATGCTGGAATTTTTTTACTTTTCAATGTATTTCTCTTCATCTTTTATACTGTTATTATTTTATATTTTTTAAATTTTAAAATAGCCAATTTTCTTGTTGTATAATCATTGAATTCTATAGTTAATTATATTTAAAATAAGTACGTTTACTTTTCCAAAACTATCATCTTGAAAAATAAAAAATAAATGTTTATTTGACTTGAATTTATCGAACTGACGCATCTGCCAAGTAAAATTTACAGTAGTGCTTTCAGTATAATTCTCCAAGAATCACCATGTATATACATTTTATATATACACACATATCACTTTGAGAAGTTTGTCTATATATTTCTTTACATAAATTTTTAATATATATATACTTTTTTTTTTTTTTATTCATCTAAACTTTAGTTTGCATAACATGTGTGTATACTGTGTATATGTAGACATAATTCTAAAAACATACCGCATTTTCAGGCAAATGTGGGAGGAGACAACATAAGACCATAATATTCCTCAATAACACATAACACTAACAGAAACTTTTAATTAAACAATTTCTTGGAAAAAAGAAAAATGATAAATTTAAAAATTATAAAAATATAATTATCTAATTTTTTATTGTTTATTTAAATGTCTTTACAAATTTAATTTATATTTTAAAAGAGAAAAGAGTATTGTTTGTTTGTTAAATATTTAAAATAAATTATTATTATTTATTTATTTATTTATACATTTGATTGATGACAATTGTCATTTTTAATTAAATGGATTATTTATTGATTATAGATGTGTTAATGTATGATAATATTTTAGATAATATTATGGGGTGAATTTTGAAATTTTGTTGTAATCAGAACAGTACTCTGTTGATTGTTCGTGTGAAGGATTACACTCAGTGTATATCAGGATGATAAATTAGGTGCTATTAACTGTCGAGGTTATCAGTAAAACTGATGTTATAGAATTACGTTAATGATTATTTTATCATTTTGTAATTAATTAAAATGAACGTTGAATTTAAAGAAAATACTAAATGGTAATTCAATTTTATTTTTTTTAATTAAAATAAAAATAAATTATTTAAAAATATTTATAAAAAAGGTAATATTATATTTTTTCATTTAAATTATTATTTTATAATTGCAATTTAACATTTCTAAATAATTAAAATTACATGATTGATTTTTTAAAATTTCCAATTTCCGTTTTTGAATTTTTTTTCGGTGAAAAATATTTAAACTCAATGAAATTTTTTTTAAATAAATTATAATGAATAATCTAGTTTTTTTTTTTTTTTTAGACATTCAAAGTATCATAAACTGATTTTCCATTTCCTCAATTAATTTTAAATGCCATGTCAATTATTACAATTTTTCAAAAATTCTATTTTATGAAAAAATTATTCTCAAATATTTCATTGATTATATACTCACCATTTCCGGTGTATATATTTGTTTATAAATATTATTTTTAGCATTGCATGTTAATGTCGAAAATATTAAAATATCCAAAAACAATATCATATTTATTTATCATTTAAATTATTATTTTTTATTCGTAATATAACATTACTAAATAATTAACTCAACAGACTTTCTTTTTTTATCTTTAAAAGTTTTTTATTATGTAAATTTGTAAATGGAAAATTTGAAAATCATAAATGCATTATAAACAACACGTTAATAATATAAAACAGACTATTATTTTTTTAGCGTAAATAAATACTTTCTGAATGTTGACGAAAACGGAAACAACAGTGAGGCCAAAAAATTCTTTAAAAAAATACAACAACTGTATATAAAATTAGATCAACAATATTTTTAGTATTAGTTTTTCAACCATCAGAGGATATATATTTTCACGCCTCTAAACTTCCCCATATTTTTTCTTTATATATATACTTTTTCCTATTTTTTCATAAGGGTAAAATTTTTTTTTTGTTTTTCTATTTTGTTATTTTTATTATATTTCTTGCAAAATAAAAATATTCTCAACTCAAGTGATTCGTTTACAAAAAAAATATTAAAACGATATGTTTTCACCACGTGCATTTGTATCATATATATTACTTTTTTTTATTTCAAGTCAAATTTTTATATTTCTCCATTCATTCATGCAAATATATTTAAACATTTTTTTTTTTTTAAATATATTTCAAATCAAACCAACATCTATCAACATACATTTTTTATTTTTCATTTTAAAACAGACTATTATTTTTATTATTATTTTAAAAATATATAAATCAATATATATAAAATATTTATGAATTTTATCGATACTCATACGAACAATAGTCATACAGTAAATACATAAAAATCGTGAAGCAGAGATTGAACAGAAAAAAAAAAAAATTAAAAAAGAAAAAAAAACAATTTTACAAAAGAAAGAAAGAAAAAACCTTAAAATTTTCTGAATGTTCCATATGGTATATATTTTCAAAGTAACTGGAAATAAAAAATACCAATATATACCAATTGAAAAAAAAATAAAATGAATTACACAAAAAGAGCAAAATGATGAGTGTATACTGATGTCCCTCTTTTATATTTGAAAGAATCTTATTTCTATTTTCTTGTCCTCATCGCAATATTGCTTTGTTTGAGTACAACTATATTCTCATTTTTTTATTTTGTATGTATGCTATTTACCTATACACATTTATAAAAATAAAAAACACATGTATTATAGCTGCAGGTATATAGTAATGTGTACTATGGATTTACGTATAGAAAAATAAAAACCATGTTTTGGGCCAACTACATGTGAGTTTCTGCATCGTTAAAAAATATATATATATATATTATAATAATAAAATAATAATAATAAATAAAAACCATTAAAAAACATGTCCGCCTTTGACGATAAAACGTAAACTTGTGTCGGGAATTTTTCTAGTACTATACGCATTTTTCTATGCACACGTGAAACCATAAGACTACAATTTTTTTTTTTTTTTTCTTTTTTTAAAACATAGATTGTTATTCATTTTAGAAAAAAAAGATTATTATTGTTTTTTAGTCTTTACTATTCAATGAATGAATTTCAAAAGAATTGTAAATGAAAAAAAAAATAAATTTCATTATTTTAAAATATTATTGTTTAGTAATAAATATAATAGTAAAATTTCATGTTTGAATTGTCATAAAATGCAATGTCTTGTTGACATTAAAAAAAAAAATTATATAAATAAAATATAATATCAATATTTATATTGAATTAATTTTATACAATAAAACAATAAAAATAAATTATTTTTTTTCTTTTTAAAATATTATATAACGCGTTTTTAAAAAAAATAAAAAAATAATAATTTTAATCATAAAATTCTACTATTTTTGTTCGTTAAATTCATGTCAGATAAAAAAAAAAAAAATACTATTTGAATTTATAATATGCATCATCAAGTTAATTAAATTTTTTTTTTTTTTTTTTATTTTTAATTTAAAAAAATGTTTATTTTTTTGCTTTTTTATTCTTGAGAGAGAAGTGGAAGAACGACCAACCGATCTCAACGTCTATTGCGTTATCCAAAGAGTAAAGTTTTTAAACTTTTAGTCTGACTCTCTGGCAGAGAGATAATTAGCACTTTTCCTCCCTGTCTAGTTTCCCTAGCCCTTTTTTTTATTTAATTTTTTTTCATGTCTTAAAGTGCTTGAGAATAGATATACCTAATTTTTCAAACTCAGCATTTTCCAATTTTCATTCTGTGATAACTCTCACCCTCCTTCATATATTCACTATATATATATTTTTATGTTATTTTTATATTTTTATTTGCCTCACTTATATATATACGTGCATTGAAAATAACAGTATCATGTTGTTATCATAGCGGAAATGATATCTTCTCGATATATAAAAAACTCTCATGTCTGTTAAAAAAGCATCCCTCTTCTAGGAGACACCAGTTTTTTATTTTTTCTTTTACTTCTAAGTACAAAAAATTTATCTTGACATTTACCTTGTGTGTTTTTTTTTCATTCTAAAAGAATAAATATATTTTTAGAATAAAATAAATATTAAAATTTATCATATATATTTTAAATTAATATTTTTAAGTATTTTATTCGAGATAAATATTTTTGAAATCATTTTTTAAATTAAAAATTAATAATATTAATTTGAAAAATTGTAACAATAATTTTTTATTCTTTGAAGAATAAAATTTTTTAAATTTATAAATAAACGAATTTAATAGAAATAAAATAAATTTTCAAGTGTTATTATAATACTATAAAAACATCAACGTTAATATAAAATTATTATTTTTTCTTTTTCAATTTAACTTTATCTTATTTTTTTATTTTTACATCAAATGTATATAGCATTTATAGCAATAAATATATGAGTCTAACATATACACTCAATTTTTCTCAATTATGCCAGAACAAGCTTCATTTAATTTATATTTTTCGATGCTTTTATTGAACGTTATATATAAAAGAAACTATAGAATATTATTGAAGTTAATTGGAAAAATACAAGCTTCGTTTTTAAACATTTATTGTATTTTTTTTTTTATTATTATAATTTTATATTATTTTTCTTTTTCTTTTGGTTTTCATGTGTGTCTAGTTTTTTTTTTTTATATGGCGCTTATATTTCTCCATGTGACTGAGTGGCCCAAGGTACTTGAGAGAAAAAGAGACAGGAAAAAAAAATGAAGAGAAAAAAAATCAAGTGGCCCACACGCCATCGACAAGGCATTCCAAAGGGATTCAGTTTTCACGTCTGACCCAGTTTATCTTTCTATTTTCTTCTCTCTTATTTTTCTCATATGATTTTTTCATTTTTTATTTCTTCCTGCCTTCTTTACCTTTTTATACTTCTATGCTTCCTCAACTTATACATGCTTTTTTTTTTTCCTCCTTTTCTCTTTTACAACCATCTCAAATTTAGATATGCTCTGTTCGTTTTGAAAAAGAATGATATTTTACTTTGAGATATCAGATTTTTATCGTCACATGTGCATCACGCATATTGTGTCAAAAAAATTTGTGATTTACGATAAAAAAAATGTTTTTACAATCATAAAAGTCAGATAAAAAAAAAAGGTATAAAATTTTTTTAAAAAATTCAAAGAAAATCGAAATGTCCAAGAAATAATATAAAAAATATCAATAAAAAAAAATTTTCGTCACTATTTATAATTGTAAATTTATATTCTTATTTTTTTTTCTCAAATAACATTATTATTTTCGATTTAAAAAAATCATAAAAGTCAGATGAAAAATGTATATATATAAATTTAAATAAAAAAAGTTTTTTTTTTTCAAATGAAAAACTTAATCTAAATTTATATATTTATTTAATGTATTTATTATGAATTTTTTGATTAACAACTAAATGACATATATATTTTTATTTCCACACATAATTATATTTTTTTAACATTATATTAATATTTTTTTATGTTATTTTTATAATATTAACTTGAAATTTTTGTTATTTAAATACACATTACGTTGACAATTATAATAATTGATTTGATATTTAGTAAAAAAAAAATAATACACAGACAGACACAGTAGTCGAGGTCAGTCATTCTATTACGTTGAATATTATAGTTATAATTTACTATTTAATAGATAATACATACAATATATATGAATAATAAAAGGTAGAATGAAAAGGGGCGTAACTAATTTCATGTCAAACATTACCTTTGGGTTGCGGCTCGTGCAAGATAACGAGAGCCAATAGACAGAAAGGCAATAGGTGTTGACCTCGAAACGTGAACAGCTAACTCGGCTCATTAAATTCAAACCCCAAAATTTTATATATATATATATAATAATTCTCTTTCATTACACACACCCTAACACCATCAAAGTTCAAGTAAAAATAATATTATTAAAAAAAATAAAAAAGTTATTAAAAAAAAATTGATCCACGCCTTTTTTTCTTCCACGAAACATCCAATTTTTTAAATATTTATTTGGAGTAAAATAATTATTAAAAAAAAGAAATAATAATAATTTGACAAATGTTTACATTAAGATGAATGTAATTTTTATAAATTTTTATTTTTTTAAATATTATATTTGCATTTTTTTTTTTTAATTTAAAAAAAAAGAGTGTGTGTATTATGAGACCACCCTGACTGTCAATTCATCTTTTCCCCAGGAGTTTATTTACGCACCCTGGGGCGTGGCAATAAAACTACCGGTCCAAAATCTTTGAATTTATATATATAATATGTATTTATATTATTGTGTATATATTGCGGCTTGAGTAAAGAACACAGTCAAAGCCAAATGAGTTGTAAAGCGCTGACATCAACGAGATATAGTCAATGTGTAATATAAAAGAATTGCCGCCCGCCATATTGGCTCATTCAAAATAAGACTAAAATATATATATAAAACATTTCTTTTTTTAGAAAAGAAAAAATAAAATATACGAGCTTTAAGTTTATATATATATACATATACATATGGAATATATATTTTTATGAGTAGTAGATTTTAAATCGAAAAATGAGATTTGCTGAAAAACGATATTTCAAAACTATCAAGGGAAATGATTTTTTGTAAAATTCTTTTTTTACTTTAACACTTTTTTTTTTTTGTTATATAAAAATTTAAGTTATGGTTTTAACTGACAATGTGAATAACCGTTTTTACAATTTAAGTTTGGTTTTTGAATTGTGATATAATCTATTTTCTTTTTTTTTTTTTTTAGAAAATTTTAATTTTATTTTTATACCTTTGACTTTTTCTTGACCTATGGAAAAAATTTAAATAGCAGGCATGTAAATTTGAATTTCCTTATATTTTATTTGACTTCTGGCTTTTCTATTTTTGAATTTTTTTATCATTTTCTATTTTATTTTAGTTTATAATTGTCTGGAGAAGAGCTCTTTTTTTAGTGACCATCAATTTTTAGGTCACTTTAATTTTTTATTAATAGTATTTTTCTGCTGTCTGTTAGTCAATGAAAAATAAAAATAATTTTTAGTCAAAAATATGCAATTATTAATTTAGATATTCTAATATTGACATATTGTGTGACATGTACTTCCGTATCTAATTTTTGAATTTTTGTTTAAAGCCATAAATGGATAAAAATATTGTTATTTTTGTCATTTCCGTTTGAAAATTAATTTATGAATAGGTATATATTTTGGACTTGGAAATGTAAGTTTAAACTTTTTTGCTCTTTTATTTGAACGATAAATTAAGCATGAAATGAAATATTAAAATTTTCACCGATAGGAAGGCACAGTTGTCACTGTCTCATTCAACATTTTTCCAAACAAAAATTACAATAAATTATTTAATCTCGAAATTTTCTATCTTTAGTGCCAAAAAAGTTTTAAATTAACCCAATCGTATATAAAGTTTAATTTAATTCTAAATAAATAATTAAAATAATATTTTTAATAAAAAAAAAATTCAGATTATAAAAGTGATCGCATAACAAAAAAAAATAAAAAAGAAAAAAAAAAATTTCCAACGAATTTTAGTCTGTCGTATACATCCCATAAAAATAAAAATATTGAATTTTATTTTTTTCTTTGAAATAAAAAATAAAAAATAAAAATATATATTTAAATAAAGTTATTAGAATGATAATCAATAATAATAAAAAATAAAAAACAAAAATAATTTATATATTTAAATTAAAACAGTATTGAAAAAATAAAAACAAATTTGGTGATGACAAATTTTTCATAAATTTACTTATTAAATTATGTAAAATAGCAATTAACCTCAACATATTTAGTAATGTTACTCATGGGACTTTCATATTTTGAATATTGATGAATATTTAAATGTCATTTTTCAATGTTGCTGATTTATTTTTTGTATTTTAATCTACAAATATTATATTTTACATTTTACAAAATATTATTTATCCATACATTTTATAATTAATTTTTATTTTAAATCGCATCAATTTAATTTTCATTATATTTTATTTAAATTTTTTTCATTTTATATATTTATTTTGGAATAAAATTATCAACTCTTTTCATAATCATAACATTTGTACATTACTAGAAATATAATTGAATTTAACGACAATAAAATAATTTTAATTGTACAAATGATAAATATGATGATGATAATAATATGAATGATATTGTTAGAACAACAATAATACAATAATTTTAACATTTGGATAATTCTTTTTACTAAGTAATTCTCTTGACCAACCATTCTTTGATTTTTAATATTTAAAATTACATTTACTGTGATGAAAATTTCAACATGTTCTGTGACAACACGCCTCAATGATTACTAGAAATTTGCAATGGTTCATCTACTACTGTATAACTATAATGACAGTGTCACATGAATGCTTCTCATTTGATGCGTTCACTAAAATTTGTCATTAATAACATACATCAGTATTTTCGTACACATGATATTACCTGTAAATCATCATGAAAAATATTTAATATTATTTTTTTTTAAATATATTTTTTATGTTATATAAATATATTTAAATAGATCGAAAATATATATATTTTTTTTTGTTTTTTTACTGTCAATAAACGCCTTATTTTTGACAAATATTTATTTTTTTTTTTTTTCAAAGATTTATTTAAATTAAACTGTAAAAAATTGTCTGAATAGACAAAAAAATTATTCATTGTTCACGTAAAGTTATTATAAATAAAAATGAAAGAAAAAAAATTTATAAAAATATTAAATTATATTTTATTTAATTATTAATAAAACAAAAAAAACTATTCAATATTTTTTTCTATATTCAATTAATTTAATTAAAAAACATCTAAAATTTTTCATATATATTTACTAATTTTTTATTTATTTAGTTTTTTTTCTAAGTTATTTATTATATCTTAATAAATTTATAAAAATTTAAATTTGATTTTAAAATTAACCAATAAATATCACTTTCCTTTTTCTTTATTTGAATATACATATGTATAAAATATCTTTTTATTATCATCAATTAAATAAAAACTTGTTTCTGACCATTTGAATGTAAAAAAATATTATCATATAAAATTTATCTAAATTATGACATTGTAAAATATAAAATGACGATAAATATTATTGATATTTATTGTATTTATTATATTTACATGTTCAATGTTTGATATTTATATTTATGTCAATATAAAATACAACACCACATCTTATCGACGTACTTATATTAAACACACTGAATTTAATGGTTTTCATTTTAAAAAGTATATACATTGTATGTATATATAAACAAGACATTGAATATTTGAAAATATTAAAGTGAATAATATACCCAACGGCGATTTACCATGATAAAAAAAAATATATATGATAAAATAAAAAAAAGCGAAAACAGTAAAGAGGATCCTTGTGTTTACATAGTCATATGAGACTGAATATATACAGAATGAAAAAGCTCAGAGTCAGTAAAGAAAAATGAAACGAGAAAAGAACAGGTAAATATATATGACCTCCATAAAACGTACAATTTTTTTTTCCTTTTTGTTACGTTTTTTTTTTATCAATCGATGTGCGTTAGTATGTATGAAGAATTCATGCCCCAATGCCAAATATCTTGACTCTGGATATATATTTTTTTTATGTATATCATGAAGTTGTTGGGGTAGAAAAAAAGCTCAAGAAAAAAAAATTATTTGATCTTACAATTTGCAATTCGTATATCTACTCGGCAATTCTCAAAATAAAATAGCAAAAAACAAAAAAAAAAAACAAAATAATTGTCGTGAAATCTTTAATGCAAAATTTGACTTTACTTTAAAATTATAAATTAATAATAAATTTAATATTAATTATTTATTTTTTAATTTTTTATTAATTTATATGTCATTAATGATTGATTGGTACATTTTTTTTTCATCATAATATTTTTTATTTAATTTTTTTTAAGTATATTAAACTCGGTTTGATAAAAAAATGTAATAATTTTTTATTTATTTTTTTTTTTTTTTTTTTTTTTTTTTTTTTTTTTTTTTTTTTTTTTTTTTTTTTTTTTTTTTTTTTTTTTTTTTTTTTTTTTTTTTTTTTTTTTTTTTTTTTTTTTTTTTTTTTTTTTTTTTTTTTTTTTTTTTTTTTTTTTTTTTTTTTTTTTTTTTTTTTTTTTTTTTTTTTTTTTTTTTTTTTTTTTTTTTTTTTTTTTTTTTTTTTTTTTTTTTTTTTTTTTTTTTTTTTTTTTTTTTTTTTTTTTTTTTTTTTTTTTTTTTTTTTTTTTTTTTTTTTTTTTTTTTTTTTTTTTTTTTTTACTTTTTAAACTTTATAAAAGATAAATTTGTTGTTGCGTCTCGTTGGCAAATTGACAACATTTCAACTTATTGTAAAGAATAAATAAAAAAAAAAAAATTTTATATATATAAATAAATAGAAATAGCGAAACACTCTGCATACAAAAGTGAAAAACTCACTTACCTACTTGGTAAATGTACTTTCGACCCTCGAAAATATTTTAAAACTAAGTTGTATTGAAAATAAAAAAAAGGAAATATAAAATCATGACAACTTTTGGTCTTGCAAATATCATGTTTTTTAAAAACCAATAATATACCAGTGTTTATTGATGATTTTCCTTTTTTTTTTTTCTCTTTTTATTATTCGAATTTCGATAGTTAAAGTAAATTGGATCAATATCTACGACTATTGCAGTATTTTTTTATATTATATTTTATATTCCACTTTATTATTTTTTATATTACTATAAATATATATAATTTATAATCATTATCATTACTTTTTTTTAATAACAAAAGTTGGCATGAGTGTGTCACAAAATAGCCACGTTGAAGACTCAAGTACACCGGTTACCAAAACGCTCTGTTTATAAATTATTACTCAATATTTCAAGCATGACGTCATTTCCGGCAATGTGCTGCTTTGACTTCCGTGCAATGATGAATGCATTGAAAATTTACCATTTTTTTTCCATGTTTATAAAATCATTGAAATTTTTAATTTAATATTTTTTCTTTTTTTTCAATATTTTTCTCAGTTAATTGAAAATTTGTATTTCATTTTTGTCTTTATTTATTGTTTTTATTGCGAGGGTAAATTTACGCGAATGTTTTATCATCAACATCATCGTCATCATGGAAATTTGAGATATACAATTGAACAGAGTGTCGGGTGACAAATTGAAATGGGATATGCGTTTCAATTTGTCAGTACAAAGTAAAAATAAAAAAAGTAATTTAAAAATAAAATTGAAGTTCGTTGGCTTGGTAAGACAATTGTTTGCGCATATGCTAGTTGAAATAATGAATGGGTGAATTACTGAATGTACGAGAGGGGTTAACTATTGTTTTTTTTTTTTACAAAGAAAAAATTGAAAAAACGTTTGAGTAGTTTTTTTTTTTTTGTCCGACCAATTATCACTTTTTTTTTGTTTTATTATTTTAGAATAATAATTGAATATTGACATAATTAAATAGCAAAAACTAGAGATAATAATAGGAAGAGATATTTGATTTTGAAATATTTTTTTAAAATAATTTTTAGCATCTATTAAAAACATTTTAAAAAAATATAGGCTGTAATTTATTGTTTAGACAATTGAGATGGTTTTTTTTATTAAAAAAATTTTGGGGTATTAAATAGAATTATAAAATAATAATACTGAAATTATAGAAATAAATAATTTCTTAATCCTTTAAATTTTGAATATATAAATTTAACTGTTAGCCTCGCTCTGATTTCATTAAACACTTTGAAATTATAAATAAAAAAATATCTAGGAAAAATACAGATATATATTTTCAGAAATAATAATTATTTAACTTAAAATTTTAAAAACATAATTTTAACTTGGATTAATAAAGTTATATCTTGAGTAATAAATAAAAACCTAAAACAACAAAATTGATATAGTTTATCGTATTTTTTTTTTTTGAATAAACAAAATTTTTATTCCATCGAAAATATTAAAAAAATAAATTTCATATATTTTATTACGTGGACAATTAAGATAATTATTTTTATTCAAAATTATGACATGATAAATTAAAGCTTAAAACAACAGTCTCAAAATATATCTCAGTATTTTTTTAATAAATAATTTTAACACTTTTAAAAATTCAAAAAATAAAATTTAATAATAAAAATTGTGTCAACGTTTAATAAATTTTTTATTTAATTATTTAAATATAACTGGATAAAATTAAAAATGAAAAAAGAAATTAACATTATTTTATTGTTACAATTGAATGAAAAAAAAATTGAAATTTTTCTAAAAATGCGTTTAAAATTTGCCTGTACTAAAAATAATAAATATGTACTTGAAAATAGGAAGCAATTTTTAAACAAGAAAAAGGTATAATAGAATTTTAAGTTTCATGAATTTGTATTGTAAAAACATCTGGCATATTTTTGTATAAATAAACCGCCCACGTTGCGTGATGTATATATGCGTAAATTGGAATAAATAGAGTAAAGAAAACTGGACAATGCCAACAATACACAGTGGGAATTTGCAAGCGGTGATTTTGCAATTGGTCTTGAATCAAGTGAAAATAAAAAAAAAGAAATGAAAAAAAAAAATCAGCAGAGAGAAGGAGAGAAAGTAATAAAAAGTTTTTCAATGAAAATAAAAAATAAAAGGGGAAATCTATGTACAGTTTGAATTTTTTAGTTGTTCGTATTTCATCAAATTGTATGTTCTCTTCAATGTACAGAGAAACAATATATATATATATACCTATATGCTTGTCTCATTTCCACTTTGTGACTGACAGACTGACACCTGGACCAACACCCTTCCGATAGCTCGACAAAATTCACGTCAACAATTTTTTTTTTTTTTCTTTTTTTATTATTTTTTTACTGTCCCATAAAATTTTTTAAAAAATCTTTTTTTATTTTCTAAATTTTCAACGCTTTTATTTTCATTTAAAAAATTTTTTTTTTGTTTTATTTTTCTATTGTTAACGATAAAATAAAAAAATATTGAATAACAAATTGAGTCAGCTTAATTATTATTAATATTATTTTTTTTTTTTATACATATTTTTTTTTTTTATAAACAAAACAAAGTGTCACTTTGATTACTTGTTTTTTTTTTTATTTATAATATTTTTTTGATTAATTTTTATTCATTTTGTTTATACTGGATAAACTGTAGTTGAATTAAATATTAATTTCAGTTAGTTGAATGATTTAAAAGAAAAAAAAGCTTATCAGAAAATAAAAAAATAAAAAAATAATAATAGTAAAATTGATTTTAATAAAATATAAAAATCAAAGTGTGTATAGCGACAAATTTGCAATGCAAACTTGACGGTCATGTTGAAAAAATACTGAAAAATAAAATTACAAAAAATAAATGAATGAAAAAAAAAAAACAAGAATGCGAATGAGTGAAATAAATGAAAAGAGAATGAAAATTTGTCGCAAAAGATAAAAAAAAAAAAAAAAAAAAA
>MKYW01000002.1:4323988-4334680 GCA_015776835.1 Aphidius ervi
TTTTTTTTATATAATTTTCATTTTTCTTTTTATCCCTCAAGGCATGGTGAGATCCAGTGACCTGGAAAAAGGGTCGATGCACAACGAATTCCAACACACAAAAATACCATTATTCATTCTCGTCCTTTTTTTCTTTTTTGATATTATAAATTTTTTTTTTATTTTTTTATTTTTTTTTTCATTGTATATAATTCGAATTTGCTCCACCTCTATTCTTGTCTTCACCTTATTCTTATTTTTGTATTTTTTTTATTCTGAGATCAGCAGCTGACCAGTAAATTTACTTTTTTTTTTTTTTTTTCGTTGTTTTATTTTTCAAGCAGGATATAATATTTTTATGAGACTGAATTATTCAAGCTTCGTAAGAACCAAGTTATGGAAAAAGACAATATTCTCTTGAAACTGAATAAATGACAATTGTTTGCCGGACCATGTTAAAAGTTGAATAAAAAAAAATAAAAAAATAAATAAAAACCAATATTATTCTTTTAACTGAATCAACTTGATGAAAAATATTTTTAAAAATATATTTATACAAAAAATCAGTTATAAAAAAGTATTAAAATACATAAATAATAATTATTGTATATAAAAAAAAATAAATAAATAAATAAATGTTATAAATTTTGATAACTAGAATATCTTGAATACCATGAGTATAAAATTTAACTGGACAAAGTGATCCAGGCAAAGGTTTGTACCCTTCAAAGGATTCATGGAATTTATATAGCAAGTTTGCTTTTAAAGAGCTTTTATATGTATATATATAAATCTTAATGTCTATATATATTATATCATATGTGTATGTGTATTTTACTAGTGGGAAAATACTCTCGATATGATAGCAATATACTCTTATCCATGATATTCTCTTCTATACATTTTCAAATACCTCTGGGATCTATTATCATCGGGATCAAAAGAATATTATAATAACAATGAATAAATAAATATATAAATAATAAAAATTACTATTATATTTTTAAGTAAACATGACAAATTATTATAACAATAATTTTTTATATAAAAAAATATAATAATCAGCTTTTTTAATCAATTTAAAAAGTTAAAAAATTATAAAAATAATATAAACAATTTTTTACTTGATAAATAAATTCAATTAATTTATAAAATTTATAATAAATAATTGAAGAATAATAAAATTATTTTAATTTATTATTTGTTTCTTTTTTTTCTTTAATATTTATATGTCAGCTGGTTTACAAAAATTTAATAATAAAATTAAGTTGAAAGAAAAAAAATTAATAAAAAAAAAAAATTACGTACAAAAGCAACGAATTTAATTTGAGTTTATATAAATATATATTTCCATAGTCTCGTGGGATAAAATGAAAATTGCAGAGAGTAAAATTTTAGATAAAAAAAAAGGAATTATTTTTTAAAGTAGATAGAAAATGAGGTGAATGGAATAAAGAAGCAGTGTCTTTTAATTTTTTTTATTTTAATTTTCTAGGTTTACTTGTTCATTTGTTTTTTTTTCAATTATGAATAGATAAGAGCTTGTGTTACGAGTGTGTGTGGTTTAACAATGATCTTTGTAATAACTGGTATTTTAATTTTTACATATTTTATAAAATTTTTATATTTGACCTTCAACTAAGTTTAACGACAATTTTAAAACCACTGTCATTTTGTGGTTGTTAGATAAAAAAAGAAAATTTTGTCAAAGAAAGCAAATAGTTTTATTTTTCACTTTATCTAATTTTTATTTTATTTTTTTTATTTTCTAGATTGAATTCTTCTTTTGTGTGTGGTTAGAGGTGTTATATATAAAATTCTCAAAGTACATAAAATAATTTAAAGGAAACAGTCGAAAAAAAAACCCTAAGGCCCTTTTTTTATTTTTCATTTTATTTTGCACTGTATGATCTTTAAAGTCACTTTTATTTTTTTATACCCATGTCAAATTTTTAATGAAATTTCCAGGATGTTTCTTTATCTTCTAAGCTAGATAAATCATCAATTTGTTCTATCAATTTTTGCCACAATTATACCACACTTAAAAATTATCCAAAATACTCAAAATAAAATCAAATTTATTTTCAATCAATCAATTTATATTTAAAATTTCAACTAAATATATCATTTTAATCTTTTACATTTAATCCACATTGAATAATTAATAATCATTTAAATTTTCATTCAAACAAACTTTGTATAAATTAAAAAAAACCTGTTGTAAAAAATTTTTAACATTTTTTTTTTTTCTGCATGCATTTTGCATTTTTTATATAATTTTAAAAACCAAAAGCAGTAAAATAAATAATTATATAAAATTAAATTTTGTAAATGTAAATTTTACCTTATTCATTATTATTATTTTGTTAATTTAAAAATATAAATACATGAAAAAATAAAAATAAATAATCCATGGTGCATGTCCTGGTAAAATCAGCGTATTCACCGCAACGTTTTGTCCCATGAGACAAATAATCTGTCCTCCCAAAAGCCCAATACAAATCTAGTTGTATGGAAGCAAAAAAAAAAATATAATAAAAATACAAATAATAATGAACAAAAAAAAAAAAATTTGTAATTAGTATGCATTGCTATGCAAATGGATTGACATTTAATGGAGCCACTGGTTAACTATAGTGGGGTTGTGAGGGGTTGTTAAAATTAGGGGATGGGACAAATAAACCTGGCTTTAATTTACCCACAGCAACAGAGTAAAAAGCATCCTCGTTAAATCGTTACATCCTGTCACGCTAGATACACGACAAAATTTTAACAAAAAAAAAAAAGAGATAGAAAAAAAACAGGTCCATTTAATTAGCACAACCCTCATAACACAATCAATTAAAACGTAAGTTTCAATAAATTCTAAAAAATAAATCATAATGAAATGATGATTATTTAAAAATTTAAAATATATTCTTTTCAAATTTAAAACTATTGTCAAAATAAAATTAAAACTATTGACAAAATGCAGATTATAAAAAAAAAAAACATTAAGACTTTTATGTTGATATCGTAAAAATAAATTCCCATGACAGTGGAAATGTCATTTTTTGTCGACAATCAGATTTACTCAGGTGAAAGATGTAGAATCGACTCAATATACAAAATGTACTAACAAAAAATAAATAAACTTTTTTATACTCTTCTTCATCTTCAATGTTGATCTGCATTCAAAAACTCCACCTCGTTACTAAATTTCCACAAGCATCAGTTGCACTTTTTTACATTCAATTTAATTTCAGACTATTATTTTTCTCAACAAAAAAAAAAACAATAATAATAACAACAGCAGCAAATATTAAATAAATAAAAAAACATTCTAAAAATATATCCAACATATTTCAATCAGGAAATTCAATCAGGACAAAAATCAGGGATTGAAAAAAAAAAGATAATAAAAATAATTAAACACCAATAATTATATTTTCTTAACAACGAATTATTATTATTATTTTTTTTATTTATTTATTGTCTATGTACAAACATCGAAGTCTGTTAAATCACAATATTTGATTCAACAATTATAATCGATGAAAGTCTCAAGAATTGATATCATTTTTTTTATTTTTAAATTTTAATTATAAAGATTTATTTCATTTGTTATTTATAAAGATTATTGGCCGAAATAATTATCTTATTTATACATATAATAATAGCAATAATAATTAATATATATAATAAATTGAATTAAATTTTATATACAACTTTCTTGTACACGTAAACTTCTTGTATAAATATCATGAGTACGATGAACAGGTAGTGTACTTGGACGTGCTGGACTTGTTGCCTCTGGTTTATCAACATAATTATTTTGATAAATCCAATTATCTTTACCATGTAATACAGTTGCTGGTGATGGATAATCCAAATTATCAATATTATTATCATCATTAACATTATTATAATTATTTTTTGTATAATTTGAATTTAATTTACATGGTATTACATCTGGATTATCTTCAGCACCATCAATTAATAATTGTTCACGTGTTTCTTTTATTATAAATTGTCTTGATGATTGTTGATTTTTATTATTAATATTATTATAATCATTATCATTATGACGTGTTGTTGTTGTTGTTGTTGCTGCTGTTGTTGTTGTTGATGCAGATGTTGTTGTTGATGTTGATGATAATGGTAATTGATTATTATGATCATTATCTTTTTCTTCACAATTAACAATATTTATTTGACTTTTATTATTTTGATTTGTATAATAATTTCTACGATAGAGTGTTACTGTTATTCCAATTATTAATATACACAGTGCTGTTATACCACCAGCAAAACAAGCAATCAATAAACTATAATCAGAGCTCATATCTCCCGAATCACGACCTGGAGAAAATTCAACAGAAAAAAAAAAATATATCATCATTATTTTCGAAGAAACAATTGGTATTTTTTTTTAGTTTTATTTTTTAAAAATACAAGTAAATAAAACTGAAAANAAATATCATCATTATTTTCGGAGAAAAAGTTGGTATTCTTTTTAGTTTTATTTTTTAAAAATACGAGTAAATAATTATTTTTTCCTTTGTTATAAAATACCAAAAATACTTATTAATTTTAAAAATCAATTTATAACAAAAATATTGTATTTTTTCTATTGATAATTATTTATAATTATAAATTTAAAAAAAATAATTGAAATATATTTTAATACATGCTTTGTTTTTTAGTTAATGCAATGACATAATGAATGATTTAAGTTTAATTTTCTTTCAAATCAATAAGAAGGTTTAGTTATTAATTATAGTTAACCGAGTGGACCGATGGTTAAGCCGTCAAGAGCCCAGCCTACACTTGTGATCTCTGGTTCGATTCCTTTTAAAGAAATATTCGGTTGGCAGTTCTTGAAGAAAAATACTCTCATCTGTGTCATATTATGAGCGTTATCTGGCGTTTGGGGCAAATATACTCTAGCATAGATCATGTGAACTACGCACTTGGTCTATGCCAGAAAATATCTGCCTCAAACACCGGTTACCTTTTTTTATTTTTTTAAAAAAAAAGATAATGTAACACATACACATATTTTCTATCTCTATCTCACAATTATGGATGACAACTGTTCTTTTTATAATAGGAGGATATCTAAGGGTTGTCTATCAATTTATTCCTATTATCATCTTCTTATTAGTCATTAAAATTGTTGGAAAAAAAATTGAAAATGTCAATTTATTTTAGATATATATAGGTATTTAAATTTTATAATAATAAAAAAATAAAATAATGTAATATTAATGTATAAAAATAAACATCAAGATTGAGGGCTTCAAAAATAAGGGTCAGTTTATATTATGTTACTTCCTTTTAACTTATCATATTGCTTGTTTACCTATCTCCAGTTTTTTTTTTTTTCTGAATTTAAAATTACATATTTCATCATATTATTATCATCTAAATGTAATTCAAGTCGTTGTATTATATTTTATTTTTTTTTGTATTTTTAACAATAGCGATATCATTTTTCAAATATTTTATTATTTTTAACTATTGAATTTATAATACTATTTTTAATATAATATCAGTGTCTCGTCAAGGGATATGGCAAACATCCAAATGGAAAAAAAAACCTTCACAGAAGCAGAAAAAGACAAAGAGAAAAAGAGAATATATACAAGAGTAAAAATAAAAATAGTACTTCAATTTTTCAGCTGCTATCTAACAGTCATATGAAACACAAAATATACATGAACATAAATAATAATAAAAAAATATATATATATTAAACTGTATATGACTAACAAAAAATAATATTATTATTATTTTCTATTTTTACTTTAACAAGGCAAGATAAGAAAACCACAAAGACATTCGTTCTGTTAAAATCCCCATGCTTAGAACTGATACACACTGATAAATATACATTTGGTAGGTTTAACAGAAAGACGATTATTTTCCATGAAATACATTGTATATATGCACCCTCAAACAAAAAGACCAATGAATAATCCAACTTGGAATTAAACACGATATAAATACTCCAACGACAAAGACAAGATTTTTCCTCATAATATATATTTTATAAAAAAAACTTTATGAGAATATTTTTTTCAAAGAAAAATATAATTTATAAAACTATTTAAAAGAATGAATAACATAACTATATTCATAAGAAGAAAAAAGAAAATTAATAAACACATAAAAGAAAATTTTTTCATGGAATTTTAATTCATTTTTTAATTTTATTTTAAAAAAATATATAAAAAAGATCAGAGAAAGCTTCAAAGAACGAGTTGGAAAGACACGTAATTGCACTGGGGACTCTTGACTTTTTTCGACATCATTAATTTCACTATAATTAATCATAATTAATGAGTATCATTTTTTTTTTTTTTTTATTTTAAAAATTAGGCTTGAGTTATCATCAAGTAATTTTTAGTAAAATTTATTTCTTTGATTATTTAATAATAATTAAGCTAATAATAATAATAATAAATTTTATAATTAATTAAATAATAATAATAAAAAAAAAGTTGACTTACCAGTTGTGTACATTGCAACCCCCTTGAGTGTTATTGATTCAAGTACAACTGGATCACTTTTACCCTTGGCATTAACAGCATAAACAAGTAATTTATAATTTTTACCAGGTTCAAGATTTGGTACTTGAAATATTGGACCATATTGATGATGTGGATTTATTTTATCAGTACGATTAATGTATATTGTTATATTTGGATATATTTTATCTTCTTTATAAACTTCTAATACAAAACTTGTTAATGGTAAGCCACCATCAAAACCCTCAGTGCAATGTACAATAAGCCATTCAGCATCACTTGTTGGAATATTTTTCTCGTCATTTTGATTAGTTGTAACTGTAATTAATAATAAATATAATTATATTTAAATATTTTCCAATAAATTAATAATTAATTTTGTAATTAATTACCTGTATGATAAGCATATGGTCCAGTTGATTGTACAGCTGAACAATTTTGTAATGGATATGGTTTACCAGCAACAATAATTTGAAATAAACATGGTACTCTTTGTACACCAATTGGATTTGATGCCCAACATGATATAGTACCATAATCAGTATCATAATCTGGTGTATAATTTAGTCTTGAACCATGCCATTGATTTGTAATACGTTTTGATTGTTTTATTGGACCATAACGTTCAGCTGGTACTGGCATCATAAGTTCACCAGAATTATTAAATGCCCAATGAAATGTTGTTGGTGGTGGTTTTGATACAACACCACATACCAATGATATTGTTTCATGTTTTAATGCACCAACAACTTGTACAAGTGTACCATCTTTACATATTGGTGCATCTAAAAAATTAATATTATATTTTTAAATGTTTATTTTTCCATTGAATTGATATTAATTAAGTTGATTGACTTACACATTACTTCTAGAGTTACTGATTTACTTGTTGAACTACCTTCAGCATTAACAGCCATACATGAATAATCACCAGCTGATGCACGATTAACATTTTGTAATACTAATGAATCACCACCAGGTATTATTATTCCAGCACTTGAATTTTGATGTAACTCTTTTTCATCTTTAAACCATGATAATTTATATGCTTTTGGATTTGCTTTGACATCACATTCAAAATAAACATCATCACGTTCATTAATATCATTTGCACGTAAACTTGAACCAAGTTTTGTTGTAACCAGTGGTACATCTATAAAATTAATCATCATGTTTTTATTTATTAATTTTTTTTTTCTGTATTTAAAATATCTTTATTGCTCAAATAATATATTTAATATTTAATTAATTTTATTGTTTTTAAAATATATGTTTAACAGCTGAAAATAAAAATTAAAAACTTTTTAAAATTTCATTATTCAAAGGTGTTTATTAATTTGTTTAATTTTTTATTATTGAAATTCTTTATTGTTTGAACAATAGAGATACTTTAAAATAACAAAAATAACTTTATTTTCAATTTTTTTTTTTTTACAGTGAATTGACAGTTGCCATGTGTCCTCCAGTGCACTATCTGGGACAATTGGATTCTCTGCTCGGCAGGTGAGAAATTTTCCATCGTCTCCAATTGTTGCGACATAGCTAAGAATACTTTTTGTAACATCTGGGGACTCAGTGATCTGGGGAAATCAATCAAGTTCGATAACATGAACAAAAGAAAAAAAATATATATCAAATAAAGAAGAAAATAAAGGTGAAAAAATAAAAAGTTTTTATAGCTAATGATTGATATTATTAATTAACTTGAAATAATATTTTTTTACATTAATTTTTCATAATATTAATTTACTTTTTTAGCCATATATTTAACTTGATGAGAACCTTTCCACCATGTTATAACTGGTTCTGGTTTTGAGCCTGATGTAACACACTCAATAACATATGTTTGCAATGCTGATAAATGAGCTTCTTTACTTGTTATATTTATTTTCAATGGTTTAACTGTATAAAAAAAAATTAAATAAACAATTAATAATGTTAATTTATATGAAATAAATAATTTTAATTAATTTTTTTCATACACATACGATTTAATTCAAGTAAAATTTCATTAACAAGTGGTGTTATTAAATGTGTATTTGAAGCTCTACAATATAATTTTGTATATTCAAAATCACGTGTAACTCTTGCTATTTCAAGTTTATTTATTGTCATATCATCATGATCATTTCTATATGTATCATCAATCATTTTATCACCAAAATACCAACTAACTCTTGGCTGTGGTGTACCACCTTTAACTTGACATGTCAATACAATTGAACTTCCTTCATTGATACGTTTATTTGTCTTTACATCTTGACCAATTATTATTTCTGGTTTATTTGGTGGTACTGAAATATAATTTTATTAATAACAAATATTAAACATATTAATGCAAATAAATTATATTATTATTATTTAATTACCAATAACAGTTAAATTAATTTTTTGATTTCTAGTTGGACTGTTGCGATAATCAACACGACAACGATATAATCCACTGTCTGTATTTATCAATGGATCAATTTCAAATTGAGCTGGAATCTTGTCAATTTTCATTGTAGCACGATTACCAAATAACTTTTGATCAGATGAATTTCTAGCACCATTATATAAACCATTTTTTCTACCATCAAGTGTATAAATTGGATGGCTACTCATATCTTCACGATACCAAAGTATCATAACAACTAATTCATCATTTTTTTGTATGTTTATGTCACATGGTAAATGGGCTTTATAACCAGCAACAGCTGTCACCTCCAGTACTGGTACTAAAAATTTAAAAAAAATAATCATTTATATCATTTTTTAAATATAAAATTAAATTGATATTATATTTATGAATTTTATCATCATGTAAGATAAAAGTTAAAGCACTTTATGTTTTATTTTTATTTGTTTTTTTTTTATTTTTTTAGATGGTTAAATTACGTAATCTCAGCGTTTCTTGATGGGGATATTGAGTAAGGTTGTACCCAAGAGACCAACGTCTTGCTCTAACCGCAAATTTTCTACATTTTTTTCTTTTTTTTTTTTCTTATTCTACTGTTATCGATTATTTTATTTTTTTATTTTTTTGCTAGTTGCTTGCAAGTGTACAGAGACCATGCTTTGAGCAAATTGGTCTGAGCGTGGTTTGCTTTTTGAATGTGCTCAACTAGACACACAATTGGTATTATTATTTTCTAAATTTTTTTTTAGACACGAAATCGAAATAAAAATATAACAAATTAAACAGAAAATAAAATGGCAAAGAAATTAAAGTTTAATTGAAGGCAATTAATCGTTTCAGTCAATTTATATGTCGAACAAAGTTTGGATTTTATTGGACTATCAACGTGCTAGTTTAACATCAATCTTGTTTATTTATTTTTTCTTTTTTTTTTTTATTCACAAACTTGATATATTTACATTGAAAATTGACGCACAATCATCGTTTAACAGTATCATATAAAATGACAACGATCCGGTTGTTTTAAAAAGTAAATAAAAAATGAAAAAAAATCATATCGATTTTGTGTGTGAGTGTTATACCGCAATAGATATTAATCATTCTCACGATCTTCGAATTTCCGGTGCTGCCTGTTACGAAAAAAAAATTACTTTGCCTATATTTATAAAAAAAATTTAAACAAATAATAAAATTGTACTATTTCAAGTACTAAAAATAGTTGAAAAATATTTTTAATTAATACAATAATAAATATATTAATGGAATTTATTTAAAATTGAAATTTGAGAAGAAAAATTCTATTAGAAATTTAAATGAAAAAAAAATATATATATTAGTGGTATGATATTGAGGATAACAAAAAAATGTGGGTCGATAAGGGGGTGAGATAAAAAGGAAAATAAAAAAAAATAAAGAAAGAGGAAAGTGAGTTGGCCTCTTTACTTGTTCGACCCTCTATTTCTACTCTCGATCAAGTTTTCTCGATATCAAATCATCACCCAGCTTGTTACACATTTTATATAAAATACTGTGTTTCTATATGAACCAGTGAATGAAAGATATCAACCGATAAGCATTTAGATTTTTTTTTATTATTTTATTTTTTTTTTTGTTTGTTACAATTCTACCCTTTTGTTACGATTTTTCCTTTTTTTTTTTATTTCCCGTTTTGAAACGGTAAACAACATTTTACTGGGACAAAAGCAAATAAAGGGAAAAAATAAATAAAAAAAAGGAAATTAGAGAGAAAATTAGTCCCATGAGAAATGTGTGTGTTTGAATGAATCAAAATTTTTTTTTTTT
>MKYW01000002.1:4336641-4348691 GCA_015776835.1 Aphidius ervi
ATATATAACAAATAGATTAGAGTTTAATTTCACATTAATCATTAACACTGTCTCGAATAATAAATTAACCCCCCTTCCTCCCCCCACATCGTTAAAGAATAAAATTTCAAATTAAAAATCCATAAAATAATTTTTTTAATACATCTTTTTTATTCTCCAATATAAATTATATATTATTTGAAATAAAATCAATAGACACTTGTTATTTGATTAATTATAAATAAAGCTAAAAATAAATGATATATCAATAAATTATAATAATGTCTCGATAGTAATTTTTTTTTTTTAAAGAAATAATTATGCAGAGACAAGAATATTTATTCAAGACATCTTAATAAATAATAAACTTGACCCAAAATTCTTAAGCTATTTATAAATATTTATATCAAGTGTTTATATTAATAAATATATATATGAATATAGGGGTTTTTATGTAGAGCCACCCTATTTAGTGAACACTTGTCGTAGTCGTTGCTTGCGGACACGATATTGCGTCATCAAGTAATTATTCAGAACAGGTATGTCGTTTAATATATATCTATATTGAATTCGCGTGGGTTTATACATATACACAACTATAAGCACAATTATACATCTCCTTTGTACATGTATATATTTATAATACATATATATTCAACTATTGCTTGTGGTAAATGTTTGATAGTGACAAACACATTTGCCTGATTATCACCCGCTTGAATAAACTCTTATTATGTGACAATTATTATTTTATTATTGTTAAAATTATTTGTCAGTTTGTCGATGCACATGTCATTTTTAATAACAATTGTTATCATTGTTATATAATAATTATTATAACGTGCATAATTGAATGAATGGAAAATATTTTTGTATGGATTTTTAATTTTTTTTAATATATTTTTGTAATAGAATAATTAATTATTATTTATTAATAATAATATGTATTTATTTGTTAAATTATTTCATCGAAAATAAAGGTATATGTAGTTTTTTTTTTTTAATACTAATTACTATTATTGATGGGATAAAATTTCAAAGATAATCAAAATTTTTTTCTATTGAAAATTTTTTTTTTTTTTTTGCCATTTGATGTATTATTTATTTAATCAAAGAGATTTCAATAAAAGTATTGAAAATTAAGTAGTTATTAATTAAAATAAAATAGTTGTTTGATAATTTTTTTTTTTCAAATAAAATTTAATATTTTTTTAAATAATTTATTCTGGCTATATATTATTATTTCAATTTTATTTAATTGACTTAATTATTATTAATTTAAAAAAAAATTGTCAATCATTGAAGCTTTTAGTTTTTAATTTATATTAAAATGTTTTTCATTGTGTATATTATTATTTAATTTTTCAGTAAAACTTTTATTATAAACTTTTTTTTAAAAAAAATATAAAAATGCTTTAAATTGTTTGAGCTCTTTTATGTTTTTTTATTGTAATAAGAGTTGAAAAAAAATTATACATTGTAAGAAAATAATTGGAATTTACGGTAAAAAAAAAACTTCTCACCTGTGACATGCAAAAACAATTACAATTATCGTCAAGTTAAAATAAAATAATAATGATAACAATAGTAAGAGAAAAACAATTGTCATCACGCTCAGAATCAGAGGTAATTGGTGTTAAAAAAAAGATAATTAAAATAAAAAATGAATGAATCAAAAACATTGCGTGATTACCAAGTGACTTAAGTCTGCTTATTTTCTCTCTTCACTATAATCATTATTATAATTATATTTAATTTTCATAATGACCTTGTTTGCATTGTTATTAAATTGTTCATAGCCATTCTTAAAATATTACACAAATATTTAATATATTTCTTTCAATTTTTATCGCAATATCTCAACGAATTATTTTGTAAAAAAAACTAACTGATGAAAATAAAAATAATATACAGAATTATTATCACAACTGAACAAAGAATTTTTTAACAATAATTTAATGAACAAAAATAAATAAAATATTGACATAAATTTGACTCGAATAACTATCCAACTGTTTTAACTTTTAATTGTCAAATAAACAAGTAGTTTATAAATTTATTACGAAATACATTGTCGTAGAAATATTATTGTCAAGTATTCATTAATGTATATTAAATTTTCTTTTTAATATAATATTTATAATATTTAATTTGTAAAATTTAATTTTAAATCAATTGCTTTTTTTCGGCTGGATGTTTAAATAATGATAGTTTTACTTTATTTAGATCGAGGTGGAAATTAATGTCGAGTTTTGATTTCCAATCTCGGGTTGACATGGAAAATTGCTTTAAAAAAAATTAATGAATTACAGAATCACTTAAACACAAGTTTGAATGATTTGAAAAAAAACAACTAGATAATTATTGATGGCAAAAAAAAAATTAATTTGTTACTATTAACGAAATAAAAATATTTTTTTTATTATCATATTAATATTATATTTACGAATTTCAAGGAAGTAAAAATAAAATTTAATAAATAATTATTCATTTAAATTTAATTTGAGTTAATTTGGAGTAATTGATTATAAATTGTTTTGACTTTTTTTGAGATTTTTATTTAAGAAGAAATAAGAGGTGGCAGTAACACAAAGTAGATAAATTACAACAACCATGTACCGAGTAACCTAATGGTCAAGTAGGTAAGAGCTCTGCCTACTATGCTTGAGGTTTCGAGTTCGAATCCAGAGCCTCGTTAATGTATTCTTGAATTCATGAGTATCTATTACCTGGTTTTGAGATGTTTATTTCTATGCACAGAATATGTAAATATTGATTCTTTTTAGTGAATAATAATTGCTGGGAGTTTAGGACAAATACCCCCTGACATAAAACGAGTGAGGCAAAAAACTCCTTACTCGTTTTACGCTAGGAAGTATTTGACCCAAACACCAAACTTTTTTTTTTTTTATTAAATACTATATTTTTTAGATATATTTAAATCACCTTTTTTATCATACATTTAAATTTGGACAAACATAATTTTTAATTAATTTTCTAAATAATCTAATTATATATTCGGCATAATTTACATTTAATGGAATACAAACATATATTTTCCACAAAAGTATATGATTTAAAACTCTTTCCAAATTTTAAAAATACTCAAAAACATTTAACAAAATTACTTTGTGCTAATCAATTGTAATTTGTATTAACTCTTATTAGTATTTGTATTTTTTTTACATTTTATTAGTAAACCCCTCCAAGCATTCGTCTCTAAAAATTTTCAATAATATTACTGTAAAAATAAAATGTCTACTCTCTTTACATAAATGTATCTTGTTGGATGTTTAAATAATGATATTTATATTTTATTTAGATCGAAGTGAAAATTCATGTCGACTTTTGATTTCCGATCTCGGGCTGACATGGAAAATTGCTTTAAAAGAAAAATTAACTAACCACGGGCTCAACTAAACGCAAATTTGAATGATTCAAAAAAAAGCAACTACATAATTTTTCATTGCAGAAAAAAAATTAATTTGTCACTATTATCAAAGTAATAATATTTTTTTCATTATCATATTAATATTATGTATACAAATTTTAAAGAAGTAAAAATAAAATTTTATAATTAATTATTTATTTAAAATTAATTTGGATAATTTGGAGTAATTGATTATTGATTGTTTTGACTTTGATATTTTTATTGAAAAAAATAAAAAAATTCGTGATATGAGGTGGCAGTGACAAAAAGTAGATAAATTATAGTCGACAAGTAACGAGTCACCTGATGGTCAAGTGGGCAAGAGCTCTGCCTACTATGCTTGAGGTCTCTAGTTCAAATCCTAATCAAAGAACAGGGTAACCATGAATAATCTGTGATCATGGCAGGATATACAAGGCAATTAATTGATACCAATATTTCCAATTACAGTTTAGGACAAATACCCCCTGACATAAAACGAGTGAGGCAAAAACCTCCTTACTCGTTTTACGCTAGGAAGTATTTGACCCGACACCAAATTTTTTTTTATTTTTTTAAATACTATATTTTTTAGATATATATTTAAATCACCTTTTTCATCACATATTTAAATTTGGACAAATAAATATTCTACTAATATTACTGCCCAACCATATAAAGTAAGCTCGGCCAAAAATACTATTTAAAAAAAAAATCCAAATCTATTATTAATAATGCACGTTACAATGACTTCAATACTTATATGAAATTTTTATTGTAAATAATTTGAATAATTTTTTATAAATTTAAATAACTAATTATCATTTCAGGACCACAAGTCCAGACGAGAGCAGTGCTTGATGGTACAGCTAAATTACCATGTGACATTCGACCTCCTCAACCAAACGATTCAGCAATTCTATAATTATTTCTTGATATTATTAAATATCTATGTTTGACATAAGTTTGATTCAAATAAATTATGCATCTATTTTAATAATAACTTTATGAAAAAAGAATAACGAACGAATTTTTAATTTTATGATAAAACAAATAATCAAACTCGATAAATTTGGAATAAACTTAATGTTAGTTATTTTACAGTAATTTATAATCAATAATAAATTGATAAAAAATGTAAATAAATTGTATAAATTTATTTGAGGTATTAAATAAATTTAGTGGTATATACAAGTAAGTATCTCGGTCAGTGGTATAACCAAAATAGATATATATGCACGTTTACCTTAGTTTTATATAAATATATATCAACGCAAATTAAACATGCTCATCAAGTGTACCAACAAATACCACTAAAATATTTGAAGCTATATATTTATGTACTCCATTATATACAATACATTTTAACACACAAATTACTAAAATATATTTCTAATATTATTAATATTTTTATCATTATTATATTTATAATATTTGAAATATATTTCGCTGGATAACAATATCAAGGTTTTATCTAAATATTAGAATTATAATTTTATAAAATTTTAGCTTAGAAATATTTTTTTTCAAGTGGAATCAATCGTCGAAATTATGGAATTTTTACTATCGATTTCGAAGAGTTAAAATTGCAAAATAATTAAAATTAATTTATAGATAATAATATTCCAATGTTGTTTAAATAATAAATTTCATTTTTAAATATTTTTAATGATTGTATAAATTTCCCCTCACTCTTCTATGTATAATTTTCAAAAATAATTCACTCTTCTATGTTCTGTGTAAATGTCTCCCTTTTTTAAACTCTTTTTTCTAAAATTATTTCCAAACTAATCAGTCGATTATTATAATTATTATTATTAAATTTAGAGAAGCAAAGTTACCAGTCAACTCCAGGTATATACAGATATATATATACTTAAATATTACGAAGGGATAAAACGACAAAACTCAACGACAGTGTCATGGATCACAAAACTTGTAACTCAGAGACACACATGATATGCTTGGCTGGGCGAAAAATCGTAAATGTTTATATACCACAAGACATGTATATATGTATATATTAGATACATGATTATATGAATAAATTTATATACCAGTTGAATTTTAGTTAAATCAAATTTTCAGTAAAATATTTATTTTTCATACTTGTTGATTTTATACTCAAAGTATTTGAAATCAATTTAAATAATTTTTTTTTATTTTTTTTTTCAATAGAGAAATACTGGAAATGTTTTTTCATAATTAAAAAATAAATTGATATGGGAAATGATGTATTTTATTTTTTCATTATGATTAAATTTCATTTTAAAATTTTATTTGTAATTTAAATATTTAAGCTACTTAAGGGTGAATTATAATATAAATTTTTTTATTAATATTGATGTCATGTTTTTTTTTTGATTAATTATTTGAGTGGTTCGTGTAATTGATGAACATGTGGGTCAAGGTTTTATTGATTAATAATTACATAATTTTATTCAATGGAATAAAATTTATTATAATTATTAAAAATTGTATTATTTAAAAAAAAAATTTTCATGTTAAGTACTTTTTAAATATTTAAATTGATCAATTGAATTTTAATTTAGGATCAAATTTTAATTGCTAAAATTTGGTGAATAAATAATATTTTTAAAATCATTATCTCTATGATCATAGTGAAGAAAAAAAATTATTTTATACTCTTTTTATTGATTTTAGTATTTAATATTAAAAATTAAATTTTATTAATTCATTTAAATACTTTTATTGTTTTTTTTTTTTCGAAACAAGTTATGGTATTTGAAATTCGATACATATATTTTAACTATTTTTTAAATAGTAAAATGTATAAAATTTTATACATACAATAAAATAAATTTTCAAGTACTAGAATTGGTCAAATTAATTTTATTCTCAATTCTAAATACTAAAATATATCGAATGAATATAAAATTTTATTATCTATTAATTGAATAATTTTTTAAAATTGAATTAACAAGTGTTCTATTGAATAAAAATAATTTAACATTAAAAAACAGTTTAAAATTTAATAATAAAATAAAAATGAGATGAAATGGTTTATTTTTTTTGAATTCTATAATAAATATAAATAATATAAATAATAATTACATTATTTATTGATTTATAAATTTGTAAATTTGTAAATTTGTAAATTTAAATTTACAATGCCAAAGAATTGAATAGAAAAAAAAATGTTTTATTAATAAAAATCAGTTTGAATTTATAAAAATGAATGGGTTTACAGAGAACTCAGGTGCACTTGTGTCCCTTGAAATATCTTTGATATACATAAGCACTCTGTATGTTCAATCTACAAAAGGTCTGAAGATTTATAAAATTATTATAATGCAGGATAGCATGTGCATTTAAAAGACTAAATAAAAATTTTATTTTCATCTTCAGGTTTGACGACGAACCGGTCAATCTTCTCACACGGCTTCACATTATTTTTTTTCCTTTATTTTTTATTCTTCGTCTTCTTTATCGTAATATCGTGATGAAAAAAAAAATTATATAAAACATTAAAGAAGGCAAATAACAAGGTTCGAGAAGAAAAACAAAAATAATATATATGATGATACCTGAGGCAAGAAACAAGCAAAAAAAAAATAATAATAACAAGGTGAGTAAAATAAAAATTCTCCAATGGCTACTGGCAAATATTCGACGAAGAGATTTTCAAGTAATATAACCAAGTGAGAGAATATAAAGGTCGAAGGAAAAAGATGCGTCGAAATGATTGCCTCGCGGGAAGGTGATGCGAAAAAGAGAGGAAAAATTTTGCGATAAATTGAAGTAAAAAAAAAAAAAGTAAATAAAATGAAATCGAAAGAAAAAAATATTAAGAGAAAGAGAGAGAGGGCGTAAAAAATTACTCTCGTGATGAGATAAGACAAAAAAAAATAAAAAGTGGGTAAATGAGTTGGCCATGAACGATTTTGGTGGTTTGAAAAAAAATTGCAAGAATTTTTTTTCCAACAGGAATTAAGAAAACGTAAAAAAAAAAACAGATAAAAAGATACAGCTCTATCAAAATAAGTAAACAACAGTATTGCTGTGGTAAAATAAAAATGTGATAATGACAGATAAGTAATTTTATTTTTTTTAATTTATTTTTTAAACAACTTTTTAACGTATTTTTTTTTCCCACTATATCTAAAGTTTTTTAATAAATTTAAATAAAGTAATATTGAGATGAAAAAAAAATACATACATGGTATTTTTAAAAGCGTTTTTTTCTATTTTATTTTAATTGAATAAAAATTTTTTTGATCATTCGGAGGATTGACTGATAATTGAACGTTGATTGGCAAATGAAAATAAAGATTATAGACAAAGACAATAGCCTGGTCGACCATTAGACAAAAGAAGGATAATCCTTTTATATATAATTTTTTTTTTTTTTGCTTTTTATTTTACTATTTGTATAGGAAGAAAAATCAATAGTGGGCGTAAACTTTAATACAGACAAAATCTAAGGGAGTTCTGGTGGTTTTAGTCACATAGTTTGTGGAGCGAAACTGAATCGCGATTGAGGCTAGCATTGAAAATGGAATTTATAGATAAAAAAAAATAAAAAATTAAGGGAATAAACGATCGTGACCTTTGGTTGATCCCCTTAAGATTTACTTCTTTGTCAATATAATCAAGACAATGCTATGGTTTAACAATCGCATGGTCAAATCAGTTGAACATTGAGTACGTGAATAAGACATTTAATTCTTCCGGACAATAAATATGTGTTTATCAATTTTTTTTATTTTTATTCTTTTGGTTCATCATTGAACCAAATGCCACATTGATGTATTTTTTTTCTGCTTAATTTTTTCTCTTATCTGGTATTTATTTTATTTATACCATTTGATCTTTTATCTGGTGCTTTTATTCTCAATCTTAGGCCTTTTTTATTTTTATTTTTTTTTTGCTTCTAGTTTTATGTGTAATTTATTTTTTTTTTCTTTTCTTTGATTACTTAACTGTAAATGAAGAGCGAAAAAAATAATGAAAAAATACGAGCCACCTGCAAATTTTGTTTTTTTTATCTTTTATTTTGAGCTTTGTTCGAAATGCATTATCGACGTCGAGACGGATGTGACGATTTTCCTATCAACTGTTTGGTTTGAAAATAATAAAAATAAAATAAGAAAAGACATTTACACAGAATATAGATGAGTTAATTTTTTTTCTCTAAAATTATACATGGAAAAATGAGAGATAAATAAGAGGAAAAAATGAATTTTTCAAAAAAATCAAACACTATAAAAAGAAATAAAAATATAATTTATTGATGACAATTTTAAGAAAAATCTAGTTTAAAAAATAAAACCAAAAACTGTAAAAAATAAATATGAAAATAACAATAAAATTATTTAATAGTTTTTTATGATTTATATATTTAAAAATGAAAAAATAAACAATATTAAACTCGAATGGGACAAAAATTAATATGTCATAATTATCGAAATAATAGCATTTTTTATTATTATTATATTAATATTATATTTACAACTTTTAATAGAGTAAAACTAAAATTTTATAAATAATTATTTAGGTAAATTCAATTTGAGATAATTGGAGTAATTGATTCTTTTTAATATTTTTATTTGAAAAAAAAAAAAAAAATAACCGTTATATGAGGTGGCAGTGACTTAAAATAGATAAATTATAGCCACTGAGTAACGAGTCACCTGATGGTCAAGTAGGCAAGAGCTCTGCCTACTATGCTTGAGGGCTCTAGTTCAAATCCGAAGCAGTTGAACGAATCCGATTTTAATGCCTGGTGATCGACAGACGACAGGCTTAGGATTAATTGTTCAAATAACGTCGGTTTAGGACAAATACCCCCTGACGTAAAACGAGTGAGGCAAAAACATCCTTACCCGTTTTACGCTAGGAAGTATTTGACCTGAACGCCAAATACTTTTTTTTTTTTATTTTTAAATACTATATTTTTTAGATATATCTAAATCACTGTTTTTATCACACATTTAAATTTGGACAAATAAATATTCTACTAATATTACTGCCCAAATATAAAAAATAAGCTCACCCAACAATACCATTTTTAAAAAAAATCCAAATCTATTCTTAAAAATGCACGTTACAATGACTTAAATATATAAAAATTTTAATTGTCAATAATTTTCTATTAATTTAAATAATTAATTTCAGGACCACAAGTCCAGACGAGAGCAGTGCTTGATGGTACAGATGTTATGCTGCATTTCGAGCTTTGTTACAAATGCATTATCGACGTTGAGACGGATGTGGCGATTTTCCTATCAACTATTTGGTTTGAAAATAATAAAAATAAAATAAGAAAAGACATTTACACAGAAAATCAATGAGTTAATTTTTTTTCTTTAAAATTATACATAGAAAAATGACAGATAAATAGGAGGGAAAAATAAATTTTTCAAAAAAATCAAACACTATAAAAAAAAATAAAAATATAATTTATTAATGAAAATTTTTAGGAAAATCTAGTTTAGAAAAAAAACCAAAAACTGTAAAAAAATTAATATAAGGATAATAATAAAATTATTTAATAGTTTTTTATGATTTTCATATTTAAAATTTACATACTTAAAAATGAAAAAATAAGCAATATTAAACTTGAATGGGACAAAAATTATTATGTCATAAATATCGAAATAATAGCATTTTATTATTATTATTATTATTATTATTATATTAATATTATATTTACAACTTTTAATAGAGTAAAAATAAAATTTTATAAATAATTATTTAGGTAAATTTAATTTGAGATAATTTGAGGCTATCGATTATAGGTTGTTTTGATTCTTTTTGATATTTTAATTTGAAGGAAAAAAATAACCGTGATCTGAGGTGGCAGTGTCTTAAAATAGATAGATTATAGTAAGTAAGTAAGGAGTCACCTTATGGTCAAGTAGGCAAGAGCTCTGCCTAAGATGCTTGAGGTCTCTAGTTCAAAACCTATATCAAATGGAAATTTTTTAAAACGCACCCGATTTCATTAATAACCGGATAATTGATATGTACAATACATGACTATTAATTTGACCAATATATATTGAGTTTGAGTTTAGGCCAAATACCCTCTGACATAAAACGAGTGAGGCAAAAACCTCCTTACTCGTTTTACGCTAGGATGTATTTGACCTGAACGCCAAATACTTTTTTTTTTTTATTTTTAAATACTATATTTTTTAGATATATCTAAATCACCGTTTTTATCACACATTTAAATTTAGACAAATAAATATTCTACCAAAATTACTGCCCAACTATATAAAGAAAGCTCACCCAAACATACCATTTTAAAAAAAATCCAAATCTACAAGTCCATACGAGAGCAATGCTTCATGGTACAGATGAATTACCATGTGACATTCGACCTCCTCAACCAAACGATTCAGCAATTCTATCATATTATTTATTCTTTTATTATTTCTACTGTTGGGTTAGAAAAAAATAAAAATAAAATAAGAAAAGACATTTACACAGAATATAGATTTTTAAAAATAAAAAAATAAACAATATTAAACTCGAATGGGACAAAAATTAATATGTCATAATTAATATACAAAAAAATTAGCAACGTCTAGGCAAAAAATGGCAAAAAATATTTTTTATCTTTTTCAATTTTTATTTATCAAAAGTTAGAATATTTAATGAGCACCACTGAGTGTCTTTAATTTATTAATTATTATTATTATCATTACTAATTTATACGATCATTAAAAAAAATACTAGATTCATATGATTATTATATAAAGCAATATTATTTTCCTCGATAATTAAACGCAACATTATAGTTTTTTAATATTTTTAATAAAAACTTTCTTTCTCGTGCATCATATATATTTATTTCTGTTCAACTCAATCAAACTTTGATCAAAATTATTCCTGTGTATAATTTATTTTCGATAAATATATAACTTATATCAACACTATTTCATATCAAATTAATTTTTTAATTAACCGATAATTAAAAATAAAAAAAAATCATATTCAAAGACTTGTTAATTATAAAAATTTAAAAGTAATTATTTTCTTTTACTACCATCAATTTTAATTTGAAAAATTATACCATTCAAAAAATATAAGATAAATATATAAAATAAACTCCAACAAAATTTATAAAAGTGTAAAAAAAATAACGAATATAAAATTTTAAATATAAATATTAAACTTTTTGATTTTTATCATTTGTTTATATGAAATTTAAATGATATATTTTAGTATATAAATATATATAATATTATTTTTTTTTCTTCATATAGAAAATGTAGATTTTAAATTATATATAAATATTTTTTTTTTTTCCTCAATGTTAAATCATCTTTTCCTCTTGTTAAATCCACAACCGGTGAATGTTATGCCATACGTTTCAATACTCCGATCCTATCACGACGTATTATTTCCTTTTTAAACTTTCACATATATCCTATTTTTTTATTTATTTTTTTTTTCACATTTTTACCTCATGCAATTCTATCGAAACTGCGATATGAATTACACATAGAAAAAACCAGAAAAATCCTCTTTATTTTTAACTCATAATAAACTTTATATATATTTTTTTTTATTTTCTCTATTTTTTTATATATTTTTTCTATGCTTTTTACTTTGTAAATATTATTTTATATTTAACTTATGTATAGATTTTTATAAAACCTAAAAATATAAACATTAAATTCATTTTTTT
>MKYW01000002.1:4370014-4388233 GCA_015776835.1 Aphidius ervi
TTTTTAAATACATTTTTATATAAAAAAAATTAAAAATGCTTTTTTCGATTTTTAAATATATAAATCAATTATAATCAATTACAAAATATAAACACTAGGAAAAAAAAAAAGATACAGTATTTTAAACTGAAAAACAAAATAATATTTTTTAAATAATAATAATTTTTTTTTTTTAAATAATAAAACTAAATGAAATTATGCTCAATAAATATAATTTTTTTTTTTCCATTTTATTCAAATATTTTAGTGGACACAGTCATTACTAATAATCATTTATTTTTTTTTTAATTATAAACATTAAGCTTCTTTTTTTATATTAAAAAAAAAAAATGTTTTTTATTATTAAACATTAATAACTATTAATCATTGAGTTTGTTAAAATTTTTTTGTTTACATTTCTTTTTGTTTGTTAACTGTTTTCATTTTTTTATTCTTTTTTTTCTTACATCAGTCAATAATTGCATTAATACGGGAGGGGAGAAACAATTATATCATAAACAAATAAATATATTTATAATAATTATTATTGAACTATAACAATTGATTTATATTTAATTATTTAAAGATCATTTTACACTTATTATAATCAATTAATTATCCCTACACAACTGTTGTTTTATTATTATTTTTTTCATTTGTTTATTAAAGAAACGTTTAATCTTTTTCCACATATTTATTTATTTATTTTTTTTTAACTATTTGTAACATTAATGTGTATGGTTTACTCCCCCTTAATCCCGAATAATGCTATCTCATAAACTTTACAACTACATAATAAAAAGAAATGAAAAAAACAAAAAAAAAAGTAATAAAGAAAATTCCACTCACGCATGTAGCAGTCAAAAATAATATATATATATCAAAAAAAAAAAAAAAAAACTAAAATAATAATAAGCATTGATAATAATGAGAAGAAAAAATAAAAAATTATTGGAAAAATATTTTTCAAGTATTTTTTTTTTTTTTGTATTATCAATTTAATTAATTTAAATAGATTTTTTTATTTTACCTTATTTTGTTGTAATTTTTATGGTTTTATTTTTTTTTTTTATTTTAAATTAATCACTTGATTATTATTATTATGATAACACAGTCACTTGGATATTTAAAATATTCAACAAAATGAATCCACTATTTATTCACAAACTTTTGATACCATTTTTTCCATTTCAACATCAGTATCAATGTCATGATGTACATGATTACTAGCACTTGGATTGTTGATTGATGTTATTGTTGTACTGTTTGGTGTTGTTGATGTTGTTGATGTTGTTGGAGTTGGATTTATTGTTGAACTTGTTAAAGAAATTGTACTGTTTGGTGTTGCTGCTGATGCTGTCAATTCTAATGGTGAACCTGGTGATTGCAATGGCTCAGCAAGATCCTCAAGACCTTCTGGTGTCTCTAATTTATTTAATGCATCACGCAGTGATTTATAATGTCTCTGAAAAATTCATAATTATTATTAATATTTAAGCAAGATTTCGTTTAAATATATTTAAAAATATTTACCCGCAAAGCCAAAGCATTAACTGAACTATTTGATCGAGTTGATCGTCTGTCTGATCCATGTGATTCCATTTCAGATATCCAGTTTTCCAACTGTTGAACAATCTCATGTCTTTTTATCCAAAAATGCGTGTAAATTACCTGAAAAAAATAAACATAAATCAATTAATAAACATCAAGACATTTTAACAGTAAAAATGTATAATTAAAGTTTTAAAAATCATAATTTATAAAGTAGATTTAATTTAAAAAAAAAAAAAACAACAACATACCTCTTTAAAGCAAGGACAAGGATTTAAAATTTGGTCAAGCATTGCCCACTTGACAGTAGCCAGACAAACATTTGCATTATACTCTTGACTAGATTGTACTCCACTTGAAGTGCCACGTGATCTTTCATATCCAGGTTCATTAAAGTAAGGCTCTGGTACCAAAATAAGTGACTGTATTGAGACTAAAACCTAAATAAATTACAAAAAATAAAAATTAATTATTGCAAAACAATTACTTTAAATTAAATAAATAAATATTTGTATTTTGAATAAATAAAAAAAAATACCTGAAGAAAACTACTAGTATGTGCATTCCATTTTTCTTCTGGTCTTCCATGCCATGTATTTAGTACACTGAGGCAAACTTTACCATCATTATATAAATTTGGATTAAATCTAACAGTATGTCTTCCAGTTGTTTCAAGATTAATTAACATTGGACTATTTGGATAATCAGGTGGAAAATAAACATCAAATTGAAAACAACCATTAGCATATGGTGTTTCAGCTGGACCAGTTATTAATACTTTCATAATATCTAATCTATCAGCATCACAACGTACAAATACTGAACTACTGTATGATAATGGTAATGCTGTTGATAATGATACTGTTTCTTGTGCTAAACGTTTAACACGTGTTGGATGACTACGATCACCAGCTGCTCTCATATTTGATTCAAAATGATATGATACACAAAATTTATAACCACTACCATCTGAATTTTCCATAATCATTTCATATGTATCAAATTGTAAATTTTTCATAACTTCAAGATATCTTTGTTCAATTGTTTTTAATGGTATATCTTGTATTATTGGACTTGGTCCAGCTAAATCTTCATCATGTATTATTAATCTTGATGTTGCATTTTGTACAATTGTTGCACTTTCTTGTATATCTGGTATTAATGTTGCTAAACCTTCATCTTGTTCATTATCATCTGGATATTTTGTTAATATTTTTGATTTACTACCACGTGTACGATTTATTTTATGTACATATGTATCAACACATAATTTCATATTTAATAATAATGATACAATTGATGGATCATTTAGTTTTTTATTTTTAGGTAATAATAATGGTGCTAATTGTGGTGATAATGCCATTGAACGTATCAACTGTAATATAGCACGATAAAGTGGTATATGTCTAGCCATATCAAGAACTGAATCATTTCTTAAATATGATGATAATGCTGGTAATAAACATGAACGTGACATTAGCTCAGAAAATGTTATTGGTAAATCACGTTGTGGTTGTCCACCAAAATCAATATAACTTGCAATAACTTTAAGTAATACTGTAACATGTTCTTCTTCTGATTTTTGACGTAATAATGCTTGTTCAACATTCCATGATTGTTGAGTTGAACCAGTACCAAAACCAGTACCTTTTGCCCAATATAAATGTGATTTATCATCACTACGTCCACCAATATTACCACTAGTACCACTTGTACCACCACCACCACCATTACCACTACTAGTACTTTGTCCAATATTACGATAATCAATATTATCATTATGACCAGTTTGATGTGTAAATATTGCAAGACAATTAAGTAATAATAATACAGCACCAATTTCAATCATTGTTTTACGTAATAATTGTCCATCATCTGTTGTTGGTGGTGTTGTTTCAAGTAATTGTTTTAATACTTGAAATGGTAATGTTGGTAATGTTGTTGCTAATGATGAACCAAGTATATCACCACCTTCACCATCATCAGTAACACCAAGTGCAAGACGTAATAAACATTGTGCTTGTTTACGATCTTTTAATAAAACTTCAGCATAACCAGGAAGACGTAAAAATAAACCAAATGCTGCTAATGAATGTAATGGTACATGTGGTATTGGTGGTGTTGTTGTTGTTGTTGTTGTTGTTGCTGTTGTTTTTGGTGAATTAATAATACCACTTTCTTCTAAATCTTCATATATATCTTCAGTTGCTTCAACTTTAACCCATTCAGCATCATTTTGTTCTGGTGATGGTGATTTTTCAATAAATGATGTTGTTGATCTACCAGTATCTGGATAAACTAATGGTAAATGTTTAGCTAATACTGCTAAACCACCACCAGCTGAAAATACACCAAGTGCACTTTCAATTTGACGATTATTTAATACAATATCATTATCATCATTTTTATTATTATCATCTTTATTATTATCTTTATTTCTTTGACGTAATACTAAATGTAAACATGGCTCTGATAATGATAGACCATTATCTTCACCAATTGCAAGTAATTGTGATATTGTTAATTGTGGTGGTAATGATGAATTTGGTCTTGATGAATGAGTTAAATATTGTTGAGCCAATAAATTCATTGAGCTTCCTTGACTACTCATTCCACTTTTTGATGACGATGCAATACCATCTATAAAAAAATATATTTTATTAATTAAAATGGCTTATTCAATATTCAACATTTGTTTTTTTTAATATATATTAATTCAATGTGAAGATGCATGGACCCAGTGAACAAGCACAATTTACACACAGGCAGTAAAAAAAAAAATAAAATAAAATAAAAATAATCAAGAGTAGCTATTTTTCATTTGCAAAAGTAGAAAGATAAAAAGGTTTTTCATATTTTTGTTTTTAGTGAAAAAGATAAAAGACAAGTAAAATTGTGAACCAAGAGGATTTGTGTCATCATACCCGAAACTAAACGGGATTTTCGCAAGATTGGTCCACGAGCCTGTGACCTATTTGATGCTTCCTTTGCACGTTTATCCTTGGCTGTATTTCCAGCAGCAACACTCAGTGCATCAACAACCAGTGCCATTCCAGATTCCCAAAGTTCACGTGAATGATTTAATCCACTTGTATTTGTGTCATTCTCCTTATATGCATTGAGTAACATCGAACTGAGCCAAGTACCTGCATTACCCCGAAGGTCATTTTTTTTTTCTTTCTTTTCTTTTCTTTTAATAATCAATACTTTTTCGATTTTTTTTTTTTTTTTTTAATGTTTCATTAATTTCCAAGGGAATAAAAAGAATAAAAATTGAAAAAATTGACAACTTTATGTTCATTTTAAAATCAAATATAAAAATAATTTAATTTCTTTTTATTTTTTTTTTAAATTTAATTTCTATTTGAAAAACTATTTAAATTTTTTTTTTTTTTTCGTTTAAATTTATTCAGTTAATTATTAATAAATAATTTATTAAATGTTAATATGTCTCAAAAAGAAGGAATATTTTTTTTTTTTTTACAAAGCACAATGTGTGTATGTTAATAAATAAATAAGAAATATTTAGGTCCAAGATATATTCATGATGAATGAAATAAATAAATAAAAAATTGAAATAAAAAACTCACCAGAAACTTGTTGTAATAAATCAGCAACAGTTGATTGAGTTGATATATAAAGTAATTGATGATAATGACCCAATGGATGAGCTGGATGTGGTGGCATTGATGGAATAGTTTGTGTTGCTGTTGTACTTGATACAGGCATTGGTGCTTCAGATGTAACAGATACTAATATTTTTTCACCCTCAAGTAATAATTGTAATATTAAACGACGTGTAAAACCAGATATACCATGTAAATATCGAACATTTTGTGTAACTCGTTGTTGTAGTATAACATTTGTCAATAATTCAGATAATAAATTTTGATTAATTGGATGACACCAGCAACATCTTGATAAAAATTTTATCATAGCACTTTCTAATCTGGCATATGATGCATTTATTCTAGCAAATGTTATTGATGGATTTTCAACTGGTCTATAGCTTAATAATGATGCCAATGGAAACCAAAATATACGTCCTTCTTTACCAAGCCAATCACGCATTTTTCCTTCTGAACAAATGAGCGTTAAAAATTCAAGTACAGTTGCAATACTATCTGGATCATTCATATTTAAATAACCATTATTATCATTAGCAGATGATGATGATGCTGCTGCGGATGATGATGATGATGATGGTATTGCTGTTGTTTCACCAGCTTTATCACTATCAGTTAAACCACAATTAGTTTTTAAATTTTGACGTAAATCATCATTATCGGTATTATCATTTTGTTGTCGTGCTTTTTCATTTTTACAAAAATCATTAATTCCATTAATTAATATTGTTGGAAGACCAGAATCAATTAATTGTTGTATACCAGTTGATGAACGTGATGCAGCAGCAACAGTTAATAATTGTCCTTCAGTTAATTCAAGTAATTTATTATTATCCATTGATTCATGAATAATAATTTTACCATCATCTGTTTGTCCTTCACTGTGTTTTTCATCATCAGATATTGATGCTGTTGTTGTATTATTATTATTATTATTAATATTTGTTGTAATAATATTATGTAATTTAACATATTGTAATAATTGTAAAAATAATGATGGACGTACATAACAAAATGCACATAATGTTGCATCAATTGATAATTTTAATGCTGAATATGTATCAAGTTTTAATGTCCATTTATATAATGAATTAAATAAATCATCAGTTAATAATAATTCTAAATTATATTGACGATTTTGTTGTTGTTCATGTGATTTCCATATTATTGTTGATACACAATGTATATAAATTGCTGGTGGACTAACAATATTTGGATTAATACGATTTGATCTAGCAACACTATTCATTGCTGATGCATGAAGCCATGTTAATACAGCTGATATTCTTGCTTCAGTATTTGAATCTTGTGATGAACATAATTGTTGTAATAATTCAACAACAAGTTGTACTGTTGAATTTTTTTGAAATGATGATAAACCTTGTATTAATGGTGCACATCTATTATTTAATAATAAACTTATTAATTGTAAACCAAGATCACGTGAATGTAAACCAAGTTGTAATAATACACGTTCTAAATTTGGTGTAAATAATGATGGTGCTGGTAGCAATAACATACTACAACATGCTTCAATAAGACCATCAACAGATGATGCTGAATTTAATACATTTTGTGTTAATGTTTTAGATAATTCAGATACACATAAACATTGATGTACAAGTCTTAACCAACCAAGACTTGTTTTTGAAAATTGTTCTTCATCCATTGGTTCATTTCTTAATTTAATATCACCAAATGCTGTTGTACCAAGTATTCTTATTTGACTTAAACTAATATTTGTTGAATCACGTGGTTTATATAAACGTACAAGTACAGATGTTGCAACTTCTGGTTGTGCTAATGTTAAACGTATAAATGTTAATCCAGCAGTTAACATTGGTGGACATATTGGTGTTAAATCTGAGCTACCTTCTCTTGATATTTCTAATGCAACTGCTGATGGACATGTTGCTAATGATGATAAATGTGGTTGTAATTCAACTTCTTTTAATAATATTGCACATGGTAATGTTATTGTTAAATCAACCCATGCTTCACCAGGAAAAAAATGATATGACCATGCTGCTGTTCTAGCACGTCTATGTTGTGGTACACTATGTATTAATACATCAGCTGGTTCAACCATTGGTTTAACCCATGATATTGTACCAAGTGGAGCAAAATTTAATAAACCATCATCATATGTATCATTATTAATTGTTGTTGATGTTGATGCTGTTGTTGTTTTTTTATTTGACGTTGATATTGCTGATGCTGTTGTTAAATTTGATGAATTTGATAAATGTTGCATTACCAATGCAATAACACCTGGTGTTGATACACCATTATTATTATTACAACTTGTACTTGATTTAACCATATTTTCACATAATACTTTAACACCACCCATTGTTGTAAATACACTTAATGATGCTTCATTATCTAATACTTTTAATATATACCATAATAATGATTCAGATAATTGCATAACACCCATATGTCTATTTGTGCCTGTTTGTTCATTTGATGATGATAAATAACGATACAATGGATTTATAATTAATGTTGGATTTGTTGCTTTTTTCATGAGAGTTGTTAATAATTGAAATGTTGCATCTGATATTGATGCTGGTTCATTAAGTTCAGATGTACATGTTGTACTACTACTACCACCACCACCACCAATACCACCAATCATTTCATCATTAAAAAACATTGCAAATGATGAACCATTACTATAACCAAGTGCACCAAGTAATCTCATCATTGTTGGTTCATGTTGTAATACTGTATCAGCAACACATGGATATTTTGGTTTTATTATTGTTCCACGATTAATATTACCACCAATCATTGTTGTATTTTGTTGTTCAGCAACTTTACTCTCATCTGTTTGTGATGTTATATTTATTGTTGATGATGATGTTGATGTTGATGTTGATGCTATTGGTGTTGTTATTGTATTATTTAATCTTAATGATGAATCATTTGTTTCCATATCAATTGTATTATCAATTATTCTTGATGTTCTTAAATTTGGTAATGGTGTTTGTACAAGACGACATACTAATTTAATAAGTGCAACAACAAGTGTATCCCATGATGTTGGTCTACCTTGTCTTGTACTATTAATAATATTACTATTATTATTATTACAATTATTGTTATTACTACTACAACTACCACCACCTAATACAGATGCATATAAACTACCAAAACCACTTGTTTGATTTGTATTATTATCAACAGCACCAGTACATTGTGCTCCAACTCTTGCACCACGTATATAATTTGATACAATTGAACCAACACATTCAGTTATACTCATTGCTGTACCAAGATCAGTATTTATAAAATTAAGATTAATTAATGATGTTATTAATATACATTGTGCATCAAGTGGACCACGACGTGCAACTAATGCACCACCTGGTTGTACAAGTTGATAAACAACCCATAACAATAATTCTTTTAATGAATTACCAAGTATACTACCTGGTGTTATAACATCACAACGCATTTCAAGACGTACAAGAAAATCTTGTAATGCTAAACCAACTCTTGGACCAGCCATCATATATTGTTTATCACTTGATTCAACATTTAAACCATTACCAGATAATAATTTTAATAACATTGATCCCATATTACGATCTTTAACAATACAACTAGCCATACCACCTAATAAACCATCAAGTGGTGTACTTATACTTGGATCAATATGATTATTTGGCATTGGTTCATTACTAGCAACAGTTAATGTTTGTAATGCTAAACACCATGCTCTTAATGATACACCTGGATTCCATAATAATGCTGATATTAAACCAGATATTGCTGTTGAACTTAATGGTATTATTGGTATTAATGATGGATCAAATTGATTTGATGATGAATTTGTTGTTGATGTACATTGTTCAATTGATGAATCTAAATTAAGTGTTAACCATAATTGTAATACAAGCTCTAAACTTGTACCTGAATTTTGTAATGTTAAATCAGTAAATATTTTATCAAAACAACGTGTTAACATTGCAACACTTGATGGTAATTGATCATTATTTATTCTCATATCTGTCCATGTTGAATTTCTTGCTGATGATGCTGCTGTTGATGTTGATGGCATTTGTATTGTTGTATTTATACTTAATGGAAGATTATATGCACCAAGTGTTGAATATCTTCTAACAGCAATTTCAACTCCCATTTCAACTCCATACTCTAGTCTAGCATCAAGTGCCAATGATATACCTGAACTTGATGATGATGGTATTTTTTGTAATAATTTACCAGCTTTAAGCATATTTTTACCACTCTCTAAAATATCATCAAGAAATTCATCAAGTTCACTGTCATCTGATTCAAGTAATGATGGTAAATCAAAACCATTTGATTTTGATGTTGATGCTGTTGGTTGTTGTATTGTAATACTATCTTGTGTATCTTCATCACCTTCACCCTCAGCAAAACCTTCATCATTAATACCACTTGTAACCACATTTGATGGATTACCATTATTATTATTATTAGCAGCACTAACACTAACACCAACACTACCACTTGTATTATTACTTGTACCAGCAATTAAATTTAAATCACTATCACTAATAATTTGTGTTTCTTCTAATTCTAAATTTTCAAATAAACCATCATTTGTATTTTGTATTAATGTTGTTGATGTTGATGTTCCTGTTGCTGTTCCTGATGCTGTTCCTGATGCTGTTGATAATGATGATTTTGAAAATAATCTACCACCTTCTAATAAATCTTGTAATAAACATGATATTGCATGTGATGACCATGCTGCATCAGTACTACCAGTTGCTAATTTAATTAATTTAAATAATTGTTCTTCACTCATTAATTCACCTAGTGTTATTATTGGTCTTGTTGATACAACAAGTCTTGCAACAACTTTACATGCCAATAAAAACATATCAACATTTGCTGAATTTTTTAATATTAATGTTACCAATCCACGTGCAACTGGTAATACATATTGTTGTGATAAATTTGTCATATAATCATTATCATTATCAGATGTATCAATACGTGATGATGATGATGTTGATGTTGATGTTGATGATGTTGATGTATTTGTTAATAATTGATTACGATTACTTCTTGTTAAATATTGTGTTTCTGGACGTCTGCTAACAGTATCTTTAAAATGTTTAAATGCTGAATGTTGTTTTAATGTTTTTTTAAAATTTCTTTCATGTGTTTTTAATACTTCTAATTTTGTTGAAAATATTGTTGGATTTTGTGGTACTGTTGATGACCATGTTGCTATTATTTGTGGTGAATTTAAACCACTTTTTTTACCTTGTTCAATATCATGTAATTGTTGTTTATGATGCATTAAACGTTTTTGTAATTTTTTACGATAACTACGTGATGCTGATGTACGATTTGCTGTAACATATTTTCTTTGCATTGCTGATTCACCTTGTAAAAATTCCCAACGTGATGATATATTTGTATCTTTATTTTTATTATCATTATTATCATCTGAACATGTTAAATTTGTTGCTGTTGTATCTAAACATATTGATAAAAATAATAATATCCAACCAATTAATGTTATATCAAGTTGTGATGAATTTGTATTTTGTTGTATTGTTAATAATGGTGATAATAAACGTTCAAGTGTTTTAACCATTGCATCAATAACTGATGATTTATTATTACCAGCAATTAATGATTTTCTACCAAGAAATGTTAATAATATAAATACACGATCTTGTGGAAATATATAAGTTGATGATGTTGAATATAAATTAACAATTGTATTTGCCAAAAAATTACCCCACCATGGTTGATGACCAGCAACTCTTGCTAATAATACAGCAGCATGTAATTGTAAACGTGGTGCTGGTGTTACAACACAAACTGAATGAAAAAATTGTTCACATATTGTTGGTGTAAATATATCACACAATGACATTGGTACTGGTGGTACTGGTCCAATTTCATACATTGTATATAATAATATATCTGATAATGTTTCACCCAATACACGTAATTTATCACTTGATACACTTGTTAATTGTGTTGATGATATTAATTGTGGACTTTTCCATGATTCTAAACGTCTCCATACACCACGTACAATATTTAATTGATGTTGAAACATAATACATTCATGATATGTTGATAATATTTTATTTGATGGTTGTTCTTTGTTATTATTATTGCTACTATTATTATTGTCATTTATATTTTTACCACGACAAAGATAATATTGCATATGCATGACATTTGGTGTTTCAGTACATAATAATGGATCAAGAAGTGATTTTAATCTTTCAGTTGCAAGACTAAATCTACACTGTACATCTTCAGCTAATGCTGATAATATATTACATTGTGATTCAATTATTGATAACATATTTGCATCATATTGTCCATCATCTGAATTAATAGCATCATTTGTTGTTGTTTCAGAATAATCCTCACCAGGTAATACAAACATATGTCCATAAAACATACCAAGTGGTATTTTACATCTTGTTGTTGTCATTCCATAACGACCAATTGTTGTTATTTTAAGATATCTACATACTGGTGGTGGCTGAAGATCATTAACAACCAAGGGTTTTGTTCCAATATCACCAGCAACAACTAAACGTGTACCATCACTTTCTTCACTTCTTGTCCATATGTCTATTGACAATGACACTAGATCACTGCATGATGGTATTATTAAATCAGTTAGAAGTATTGGTGAACCAAAATCAAGTGTTACAAAACGACGAGCACCAGAATGCATTCGTTCAACAACAAGTGCTTGTTGTGATGGTGTACTCAGCAATCTTCCCCATGGAAATACCACCTCTTCTTTCTGTTGAAAATAAAATTATTTAAAATTTAAATAAACATAAATTATTTCAATTATAAATTGTACCAGTAAGGTATCTCTATCTAGCTAACTTAACTATTTTTTTTTTCATTAATAAAAATAATAATGTTTGATTGAAAAATTAATAATTATTAATTACTAAAAACCTAGATAATTATTTCATTGTTTTTTTTCATTGTCAAATTGTTAATAATAATTGTTGAAATTTATTTTTTCAGATATATTTTTACTTGAATTTTTAAAAATGATTTATCAACTTTCAGAAAAACAAAAATATAAATATGAATTTAAATAATTAATGATTAATAAAAATTATTTATAATAATCAAGTAAATTTTTCAAGTGATAGAGATGCCTTAAAATAAAAAAAAATAAATAAATAAATAAATAAATAAATAAATAAACATGAATAAATTATTTTCGGTAGAAAAAAAAAACTCCCAATTGAAAATAATAATAATAAATTAACTACTAACATTAACGAAAAAAAAAAATAAAAAATAAAACAATATTTATATAAATTTATTATTATCAACTATCTAACCTTTTTATTGTTATGACAATCATCAATTTTTGTTGATGTTGATGTATGATTAGTTGACGCGGTTGATTTATCTTTTGTATTATTTATTGTAAATACATGGGAATTTGTTGTATAATTTTTATCTCCACCAAGCCATATTGTATTATCATTGACAATATTATTAATATCATCACTGTCAGATAAATCATCAGGTGTCAATGATGATAGTTGTGATGTTGTTGAATTCTTTGACAATTGACTGTTAAGATGACTTTGTAGTATCTTTAAATTCTGTTTGTATGTTGAGTGTAGATCTGGCCCTAACGATCCGGCATCCATTGTCTATAATATTATTTTTTTTTTTTCTATTTTTTCTAATGTTTTTTTCCTTTTGTTTTTATTATTATCAAATCTTAAAAACCTATTTTTTATTTTTTTTTTTTAACTAATTTATTTATCTAACTAATTTTTACCCCATTTTTTTTCTTAAAATTAATATTAACGTGTAATTTTAAAGAAATATAATTATTTAACTTACGTAATTTGGTTGGACATTTTTTAAATCAGCTCCACTGTTGTTTATTGTAACAGTGCTATCATAAATTGTACCAAGATTAATTGTATTAAGACCAGAATCAATTTTTTCCATTTTGGTACCATCAGATGCAGCATGACAAGTAAAATGTAATGGTTCAACCTGAATAATAAATTAAAAAATCAATTTATTAATAAAATCTACCACAAAAAAAAAACTCTAAAGATTAAAAATAATTTTACCTCAAGAAGACCCTTCATAGGAAAAGTTGAACATAGTGTTTTTAATTTACTTGGAAGTACAAGTTCACTATTTGGATTATTTGGTAATGTTAAAAGATCACGAAGATCAATATGATCCTGTGTATATAAACAATTACCAGTAACAGATGATACAGTTGTTTGTTCACCAGTAACAACAGATGCATATGTTAATGGTGATGATGTTGATTTTGGTGGTATTGGTGGTTCAATATCAAATAATTCAGTATCAAATGAATTATTATACAAGCCAAATCTTGTTGCAAGTAATAAATGATATGGATTAACACGATTTGACATTTCATTTGCAATTTGTTGTAATATTATAATACATTGTTGTGCAACATTATGATTTTTATCAAGTGGTAATAAACGTGTTATTAATACTGATAACCAACGTAATGAACCAGCCCATTGTATACCAATAATTTGTGGTAATAATGTTACAATAACAGACAATACATTTTCATCAAATGTATGATAATTATTATCATCTAAATTACGTATACCTTCACTACATATTAATATTAATTTAACACATTTATGTGCAATACTTCTACCACCATTTAATATACATGTACGTAATAAATTTTTTAAACGTTCTTGTATACATTTAATTGTATCAAGTTGTAATGTTATAACATCATTATTATTTTGTCCAATACGTAATCTAGCAAGTCTTATTGATGTTATCCATATTAATATATCAAGTGATAATGATTGTACAACTAATGTTTTATCTGATGTTTCAAAACATGCTATATTTAATAAATTATCAGTAAATAATAATGAATCAAGCATTGTTAAACGTTGAATTTTTTCATTTTGTATTGTTGTTGATTGTACTGATCTAACTGTTATTGATATTTCATGTATCCAATCACAACCAATATAATAATCTAATTTTTTATTAGCACTTGCAGCAAGTCTTTCAATTGCTGCACCAGGTATATATGGTCCAGAATCATCAATACGTAATTTTTTAGATGTTGGTGGTTTTGTTTCAAGTAAATTAATACGTGTTTTAGTATTAACATCTTTTGTTGGATCAATAAGTGCTTTAATATGTACTAATAATGTTGCTGCTTTTGCTTTAAATAATTTTGGACTTGTTAATGTAACACAACCAGAATTATCAGATAAATCCATACAACGTTTTAAATTTATTGGACCACATAATATTTCAGTATTATTTTGACGTTGATAACCTTCACTAATAACTGGATTATCATTTTTTACATGTTGTTGTTGTTGTTGTTGATGTTGCTGGTGGTGTTGATGGTGTTGATGTTGTTGTTGTTGTTGTTGTTCATTATTAATATTAAATTGTATTCTTTCATCAACAGGTGTTAATGTTGATTTATGATGACCAAGACCAGTTATATTTTGTTTTAATAATGTAACTTGTATTGATGGTGATTCAGTACATGGTGTATGAAGTGTAAATCTAACATCAACATGTCCAATACTACCAGCAATATTTTTAGGTAATGTTAATTCAAATATATGTTCATCCCATGTTGTTGCATCATTTTGTAAACGCCAAGTTCTTGTATGATGTTGATCCTCGGTTTGATGTAAATGTTGTGGATATCTACGTTGTCTTTGTCCTTGCATCATTTCACTCCAACATGGTGGTACTGTTGCATTATATATTGGTGAATGTTTATCAAATTTTGTTAAATCATAAAGACATTTTAAATCATTGTATGTTAATGTTTGTCGTAATGCTATTATTGGCTCTTGATATGATACAGATGATGTTGATGTACTTGGTGCAATATTTTCATTACTTAATATTGAATCAGTTATCATCATATTAATATCTTCATTATCATCATTTTCTTCAGTTGAATCATCCTCTTCATTTGTTGCAAAAAATCTTAAACCACCATTTATTGTACATGCACATAATCTTTCAAGACGATTACAATATGCTGCTGATATAAATTTTTCATCATCTGTACTACCATGTGCTTCATTTATTATTTTCAATGTTTTTAATTCAATAATACGTACAATACCATCACGACAAACAATTGCAACTTGTCCTTTTGGTTCATCATTTAAAATACAATCATTTATATTATTTTTATCTTGTAATGGTAATAATATACTTTGTACTGGTGTTTGATTATATGTTAATTCTCTTTTAACAATTGGATCAGCTATTAATTTTGGTACTTTATCAGTAAAATCAAATTTATATATTAATAATAATGAATTTTTGTTGTTGTTGTTATTATTATCATCATTATTATCTTCATTATTTATTATTTTATTATCAACTGATGATCCGTCATCTTGATACCAGTACATGTAACTTTTTTGTAAATAACTTTCACTATTTTCATCATCAATATCCATTTTATTTGTATTTATTATTGACGATGACGACGATGGTGATGATGATGATGCTGCATCATTTGCTACTGTTGCTGTTGAAGCTGCTATTTCTTCTGTTGCTTCTGTCACTGTTGTTGTTGTCGTTGTTGTCGATGTGGTTGTTGATGTATTAATTGGTGATGATAATACAACATAAAAATGTTTACCATCTTTAGTTGTTTCAGTGTGTGTTATTTTTAATGATGAATGTCCTTCAATACATATTGTTTGTAATACAATTGGATCATCTTTAATAACATCAATTATTTTTTTATCATTATTATTATTGTTATTATTAATATTATGATTATTATTGTTGATAGTTGCTGATGTTAATTCAGATGTTGATGGATATTGTTCATAATTAATTGGATTAAATAATGTATCATATGGATTTGTTGATGATTGTGGTAGAACAACATTCATACCAACAAATGATGTTGAATATAATGAATTTGATGATGATGCTAAACCACTACCAGTTAACATATTATCAAAATGTGTACCAACAACCATTTCAGCATCAACATCTTCAATAACTGGTGCTTCATATAATAATTTATTCATATATAATTCTTGATATAAACTTTCTTGTCTACCACCAGTTGAACTAGCACTTGTACCAGTACCAGATAATGTTTTTTTACTTTTTATATTTTTTAATTTATCATCTTTATTTGTTTTTTTAATTATTTTATTATGATGTATATCATATATTATTAAATAATGTGATATTATATTATTATTTATATTATTATTATTTTTATTTTCATCAATAGCAACTTTCATTATATCTAAACTATCACTTGTTGCATTATTAACATTATTCATTGCACGTACTAATGATGATGATGATGTTGATGATTGTGCTAAATCAGTTGTTGATGACCATACATTATCTAGTTTACGTATATTATTATTTGTTGTTGTCGTTGATGTTGTTGTTGCTGCTGTTGATGTTGTTGATGTTGTTGTTGTTGCTGATGATGACGTTGAACTTGATGTTGTTGATGATGTTGTTGTTGAATTATTATAATTAATTGTTAAACCACATATTAAACATGGTCTAACACTTGTATCTGTACTTTCAATTTGTGTTACAAGACTTGTTGTACTACCACAATTATTAATATTATTTTTAATATCATCAATTTTAATTTTTGGACCACCAACAATTGATAATGTTGTTAAATTTATATTATTATGATTATTTTTATAATCATTTGTTGTTAATGTTGTTTTATTTGGACTAATACGTGATAAATATGATGTTGATAAATTTTTTGATGCATAAAATTGTATTTTTTTATTATTTTTATTATTATTAATATTATTTGTAGTACTATTATCATCATCTTCATCTTCATCATTATCATCATTATTATTTTGATTACACATTACAATATAAAATGATATTTCATTTTTTAATTGATTTGTAATATCCCATATATTAATAAGACCATTATTTGATGCTGTACCAGTTAAACCAGGATAATTTGTTGTTCCAATTATTTCAATATTATCAGTTGTTTTACATGCTGGTGCTGTTGCAAGTGTTACTGATAATGGTACATTTTGAGTGTATTCACCTTTTAAAAATGGACATGATGGTGAATGACGTTCATGCTCTGACCATGGTTCATCTGTTGGTTCCCAGCATACAAGACAAACATTACATGTAAAACACATTGCACGATCCTCAGCAGTTGTATTTGGCTCATGATAAAAACCAGCTTGTGCCATTTGACCGGGCAATGCCCATCTGAGACACACATTTTTTCCGTTACCAGACCAGCATAACGTATTTTTTTTTTGTTTGTTATTATTATTATTATATATTAACTTAATGATAAATTGTTTTTATTGTTATTTAAATTATATTTTTTTACTTACTTGTAATTCATATGTGGCCATTTTGAAAATGTTTTGTGTCTTGCTGCTTCACTAAACATCAATACTTTATCTGCTGGACCACCATCGGATATTAAACTTGGAAGTAGGCCGTTTAATCTTTCGTTGATTGCTGATGCAATTGGTAATGCTGGTATATGTTTATTTTGACGTTTCAATTCCGTAACAAGTCCTGAACATACTAGCTTTAATACCCCATGTGGTAATTCAAGACATATTGTATTCCACTATAAAATATTATTAAAAAAACAAAAACAATATTAATAATAATTAAATTAATTAAACAATAATTAGCATAAAATATTTAACAATTACTTTTTGTGCTTTAATTCCTTTTTTATGTATTGATTGTGCAGCATGTATTTTATTCCAAAGTTCATGAAGTACATCTTGTACTTGATCAACACCAGGTAAATCAATACTACGTAAACACTGATCTAATAATAATGCTTCTGATAATAATAATTCTAGCTTTATTATATCTTCACTTCTTGATACTGGTGTTTGTAATATTGTGTCAAGTAATAATACACCATTGTAATCACTACGTACACCAATTCCATGACCATCAGTGTACAATACTTTATCAACACCTTCAGCAAGATATATACCCTGTAATTTACCATCTGGTTTACCTAAAAAAA
>MKYW01000002.1:4396978-4431108 GCA_015776835.1 Aphidius ervi
TTTTTTTTTTTCATAATAAAAATTAAATTTATTGTATACATTTAAATAGAATTTCTTAATTACTGAAAAATATGTAGTTACACAATTTTATATATGATAAATATTTGAATAATAATAATTATAGCTCAGTTAATCCAATACTTTCCAAAACATCAGCATAAATTTTAATAGAAAACATTGGATCCTTCTCTTTCAAACGTTTAAATTCATCTGATATCAACAAAGATGGATTAAGTGACATAAATTCAACAATAGCTTTTATAAATGTTTCAGATCCATATGTATTTGCATGTACCAAACATTTAATAGCATTATTAATATTAATATTTTCAACAAGACTTTTTTCACATAATAATTTTAATCTAGTCATTTCATATTTATGTGCAACTGATAATAAATCAAGAGCATATTCATCAATACCAGATGGTTTATCATTTGTATTTACAAATTCAAGCATTTGTTTAGCAACTTCAATATCAATATCTTCAATAACAACACGATTTTCTTTGGCTTCTTTCATTTGTTCATTATCAAACATTGTTAAAAATACTGGACTCTGTACTGACAATGCCATTTTATATGCTTTTAATTCTGTTCCTCTTATATCAAGTATAACATCACTGAATTTTCCTGTTTTTAATATTTCTGACATACGATCGTAAATTGTATTTTCAGTTGATTCAAATTTTTTAACTCGTTTTATATGAAGCAGTTGTTTCATTTGTTCAGTTGTCATTTTATTTTCATACATACCATGTTCTAAAAAATAAATAAACAAATAAATAAATATCAATAACAAAAAATTATATCAATAAAATTTACCAGATAGCTTTCTCTTCATGATTGCTCCAACTAATTTATACGAATATGATCTAGCTTTTTTAGCCTGCAATGATAAAACCATAATTAAAGATAAATTAATAAATTTATTATTAATTATTTTTCAACATACAAGTGATGATGTTGATCCAGCTGTTGCACTTGTTGAAAATTTATCATTTGAAACATCAACAGCTTCAGCTAATTGTGTCATTTCTTGAAGATTCATACCAATTTCATAAAGCCCCAGCTCTATCATAGACAATACCCAAAATTAATCAACAAAAAAAAATCAAAAACACATTATAATCAAGAACAATTAACAATAATTTATATTCACCAGTTAATTTTCTTTTCATCATACGATATCTGACAACAGATTCACTACTTGGTTTTTCCTGTAACAAAAAAAAGAGACATCAACAACTATTTATTAACAAATAAAAATATATTTTTTCAAGGTCAACCTAACCAACAATTAATTTAACTTACTACGTTCATGATTATAATAATTATTTTACAAATAATTAAAAAATAACATTCAAAATATATTAAAGTACATCAATGATTGATTGATTTATTATTTTGTTTTATATTTATTTATGTTTTGTTTTTGTTTTAAAATTAAATCCTAGCTGGTTGACTGAATTGTTCTTTTTTTTGATTAAATTGTCAACACCACATCACGCTGTTCACACAGACATGATTGGACATGATGGTTGAGCATGTATGGCACCACAAGTGGTAGCAAGATGGCTGCTGTTGTCACGTACATCTGATTCAGAAGGTATTTTAATCTTTAATATTATTCTAACGCTTATCTCCAGTAACGGTATCCTATTTCCTACTGTCATCACAAATCACAATACAAATAATTAATAACAACACAAATACAGCCAAATTAAATTAATAATATTATGTTAATTTTAGATAATTAATAAACAAAAAAAATAACAAGTTATGTTTTATACAAATTTTATGAATGTAAATAAAGTCAGGGGCCACCGGCGGCTCAATATATAAATAAATAAAAAACAATGTTCAGTAAAAAGCTTCATGTAGACGTCAAAAAATCAACACTTAAAATTCAAGATGTTAAAAAAGATAGTGCAACTAGATTTAAACATCTTAAAATTGTATTAGGTATGTTTTATTATTTTTATTTTTTAATATTATCCTGTTGTCATTTGTTAATATTCCATTTTTTTTATCACATTGTTGTCTTTTTTTTTTTTTTTCATTGTGTCATTTGTTTTGACGTTTTACACCCACTATTATTTTTATTATTGTCAAGCTAATATTATTGACAAGTTAACAAATTAATTTACATATTTTTTTTTATTCTAAATAATTATGTTTTGTTGCAAATTTTTATATTTTTTTTAATAGTATGTCCTTCAATTTTTATTAAGTATTTTTTATTATTATTATTTTTGTTTTTAAATCAAGCTGTATGTTTTTGTTTTTTTAATCAATGTGATAACGTATCAGTTAAACACATGGCTAGCAGCTAGTGATTTAATATAAAATTGTTGATTATTTTTAATTTGATAAATTTGTATTTTTTATAGAAAATGTTGATACTGACGAGGCTAAAGGATTTTTTGAGGGTAATTTTAGTCATGTTTACTTTATATTGTATGATTGTTTTGTCGCTGCTGAAGCAAATTTACGTCAACGAGGTAATTATAATGTTATAATTAATATAAAAATAATAAATATCATTGACTAACAATTTATATTCATCTTTAATAAAACATAATTATTTTTATATTTCTTACACTGCTACCAGAACTTTCTTTTCATCTTGGTAAGTTGTCTATTTCATCAATAAATGAATCAGTGTTTGTTTTTCAATTAAAAATATAAACGACAAATAAATTGCAGAATATATTTTAATGATAATTGAATAATTTCAGTTCACAAAGCACACAGAGAAGAATTGGAACAAGTATTACAATTATTTGAAAAAGTCTTGACACTACTTCCAGAATTATTAAATAGAAGATGGCAATGTCACAGTATTGCTCGTATTTTATACAAGCTTTTACATCCTGGTAATAGCTACAAGCTCAGACGACAAGCATTGAGGTATAAAAAACAAAAAAAAATAAAACATTTTAAAATAAAAAAAATTGCTAATGATACATATTTAATTTGCAGATATTTTATACTTTGGTATCAAGCACTTGGTGAAAATGCACCTGAACATATTCATGATATGTTTGCAAGTCTTGTACCTGGTTTTCCACCACCAGCACCATCACCAAAACCAATTGAACGTCGTGATAAAACAACCTCAACAATTGAAGAAAAAGAAAAAAGAGAATTTTTTGGTACACAACATGTTACATCAATATTTCATTGTAATAATAATTCACAAAATGGACCAGTTACACAAATAATTGGTACACCATTATTACCAATTCAAAGTGGTGAAAAACCACTTGATAATGAGACTGTAACATATTTTGAGGCAATATTAGAATTTATGGTAACACAAGTTGTTAAAATTGAATGGCGTGATAAACATACACGTCAATATAAATCATTTCAATTTTTACTTGAACGTTTTAAACTGTCATATTTACATTATATATGTCCAGAATTTGATGATAAATTTTCTCTCTATAAGCCAAAACTTGATTTACCAATATTACGACAATCAATTGTAAATCAAGCACATAAAAATTATTCACTATGTAAAGTTGCACTTATTAAATGGCTAGCAAGTTTCACTCATGTTATTAAAAAAGATGGATCATTTTTAAATTCAAGTCAAAACACAACATCAAATGATGAATCAACAAATGACAATGATTCAAAAAGAGTATCAATTAATCATAGTAATAAATATGATACAAATTCATTGTCATCTGATGTTACAATTCAGCATGATTCATTAACAAGTCATGATGAAGGTCAAAATGCTGTTGTATTAGTACGTGAGGTACTTTATGGTACAAGAGAAAATGTTAATTTTGTTCATGAAATGTATCGTCAAGCATTTTTATTAGATTTTATACATGCTGGTGCTATTAGAAAAGCAATTGCTGTATATAAAGATTGGATACAAACAACTGAAATACCACCATTTATGATGGAACCATTAGATAGTCATAAAGATAAAGATAATGATGATAATATTAAAATAATTGATTATGATAAAAGTCCAAGTGATAATTATCGTTTAACTAGACTAAGAACTGATTCATATCTTGGTGCAATACATCGTGAAAATATATTTGTTCGTGCTGGTTTACAAAATTTATTACAAGTATTTATAACACAAGCATCAAATGTATTTTTTTTAATTCATCCTGGTGATAGTCCGTCATTACTTGAAGAACAAATTGACAGTTGTAAAAGAGTATTAAATGTTTATAGATATGTTGTTATGCATTCAAGATTAGAACCATCAACATGGGATCAATTACTTCGTATATTATTACAAATAACATCATTGGTACTTGGTGAAAAATCACAAAAACGTAAATCACATGATAGCATTGGTGGTAAGCTTGCACCAGCAATATTTCAAACGTTAATTGTAACATGGATAAAAGCTAATTTAAATGTTGTTATTATAACACAATTGTGGGATCAATTTTTAAATGTATTAACATCATTGACACACTGGGAAGAGTTGATTAAAGAATGGGCTAAAACATTGGACACATTGACTAGAGTCCTGGCAAGACATGTTTATAATTTAGATTTAAATGATTTACCATTGGATCGTTTGAGTGAACAAAAATCAAAAAAAAGAAGAGGAGTTGGTTGTCGTGCAACTTCAGCAAGTTCTGTACAATCACCAAGAAGATGTAGTGTTGATAGAGAAACTTGTAATTCTTCCAAGGACAGTGTACCTGGTAATATTTTAATGAATTTATTTTATTTTTTACATAAAATAATAATTGTTTTTTGTTATTTTTCGTTTTACAGATCATCCAGTAAGAGATTTTAGAAAACATCGACAATTACCAAGAAGTGCTAGTGATAATAATATTTACAATACAAAGTATCGTGTTAAATTACAACAAAAAATTCGTGGACAAACAAGTTTTGAAACACCTGGTAAGTTTTGTAGATTTTTTTTTTTTATCAACTGTAATTTTAATGTTTCTAATATTGGTAATACAAATGCATTTAAAAAAAAAAATAACATTAGTTACTTTAATGATTTATAAATAAGTATTTTATTCTTGTTATCCTTTTTTTTATTTATTTTTTTATGACACTGACTATAAATAGACAAAGAGTGATTCAGTATATTAAATCTCTCCTCCATTTGCGTTTAGTTTTTCAATCCACATTGCCAATAAAATAAAGATAAACCCTGAATTATCAGATTTATTTATCTTGGTTTAATGCACTGAGATAAAACATAAATAATTCAAGTGATTTTAAATCTAATGAAACAAAGTGAATACTTTTTTTTTTTTTTAAGTGTATTTAATGATTGTTAAGAAAATTAATAAAATTTAATTGCTTACAGCATTGCCATTGACAATTAGCCGAGACATGGCTAAATTAGCATCAACTAAAAATGACAACAATCAACAATCAACAATAATTGAAAGAAAAAGTATAGCTAGACGAAGATCAAAGTCATTGGATTGTCTTGTGATAGCTGAAAGTGAACCACCAACTCCTCGCTGTCCATCACCAACACCGAGTAGTGGAGTTGACAGTAACAAAGACAGTCCAATTCAAATTGAAAATATTGACGGGACCAGTATTGGTATGTACTTGTTTATGTTAATATTCATCATTTGGGTAAAAATTTTTCGAAATTGGCCGATTTAGAGAAAATTTCTCTGGAAATCGAAAAAAATCATAGAGAAATTTTTTCATCTCTAAAATTATTTTGACTATTTTGAAATTTGCTTTGATGAACTAACATCTTCAATTCCTCCGATATGGTCTACTGGTTAGGATATCTGGCTCTCACCCAGAAGGTCCGGGTTCGATTCCCGGTAACGGAATTTTTTTTGGAATCCTGTCTATATTTTAATTCTGCAATATTAAATATTTAATGTAAAAAAAATTTTTAGCTATAATTTTAATTTTTTTTTTTTAAACCACTGAAATTCAACTTTTTTGATATTTCTTGCAATTTAGAAAAAAAAATTTATCCATCGTTCCGAGCGAATTTGTTTTTAGCGAAAATTTGTGAGAACCCGAACATCAACTACTCCGATATGGTCTACTGGTTAGGATATCTGGCTTTCACCCAGAAGGTCCGGGTTCGATTCCCGGTATCGGAATATTTTTTGCTATTTTTTATGTCGGATAATTAAAATAATTATAAATATAGTTACTAACAAATTTTGCTGATTACTAGTAGTAAATATATTTTATTCCCTTCAAAAGCCAAACTTTTTTGTAGATCACTAATATCTTTGTTGGATACAAAAAAATAGAGTGAAATCTTTTTTTAGACTACATTATTCTGTTATAAAAGCTCTAGGCGAGCTTTTTCTGAAAGCTCTCCGAACGTCTCCGTTATGGTCTACTGGTTAGGATATCTGGCTCTCACCCAGAAGGTCCGGGTTCGATTCCCGGTAACGGAATTTATTTTGCAGTTTTCTAGCTAGGATTATTTTATTGTTACTCAGATTACGTTTTTTTTAATAACCATGCTACTGTTAAATTTTTCAGGTAGTAAGTTAATGTGAGTTGACGTTAATAGCTGTTATTTTTAAGTTATTGTAATGTAGTACGTCGTTTGACAAGACATTGATATTATTTATGTTATTATTTGGTGTATTATTTATAGCTGATGGAGCTAGATATAAATTCTTCTAATTTTTGAAATCTTTCATTTATAGCTTGCATCATTTGATTTAGTTTATTTTCTGATTTTTTTTCGTAAATTTTTACATAGGAATTTTTCTTCTGCTCAGTATTACGTTATTCTCTATAAAACTTTATTCGAAACTTTTAAATAATCGATCTTCAATTGTTAAAGTTATATTCCGGAAGACTTTTAATAGATGGCTATTTTGTATTCTAAAAAAAAAAAGACTGTCGTAAAATTTGCTAGTCTGAATTTTCCGAAGGTACCATCACAACTCCCTCCGATATGGTCTACTGGTTAGGATATCTGGCTTTCACCCAGAAGGTCCGGGTTCGATTCCCGGTATCGGAATATTTTTTTGCTTCTACTCCATCCATTAATTACTAAAAGAGGAGGTGGTACCGCCATCCTCATCAATAAGAAAATAAAATACAAAATAATACATCACCCTTGTTCAGCCAACAACGAAATCATTGAATTCACTATCATTGAACTTATAAATAACTCAAACAACACAATCTATATTATCAGTTTATATGCTAACAACAACAATAAATCTATATTCACAGAAGAACTTAATAAAATATTTGTCAACCTAAAACTAAATAAAGACAACATATACTACTTGATGGCAGGTGATCTTAACACAAGGAGATTAGACTGGGGAGACCATAAACTAAATTCTAAAGGTATTTACTTTGAAAATTGGGAAAACAACAATGCCCAAAAATACAAACTGAAAGTATACACTCCAGTGAAACCAACTTTTCCATCATCTGGATCCTATCTTGATATTTGTCTAGCTGACACAAGACTGGATATCACAACAACACTAAATGGAAAATTAAACACTCTTGACTATGACAGTGATCATCTTGCTATAACCTTCAACCTGAATCTCTCAAGAAGCCTAACAAATGGTCTTCCACCAGCTGATCTTGAAAAAAAATTAATCTACAAAAGAACCAAATGGGATAAATTCCATAAAACATTTGACAAAGAACATTACTCACCACCACCACCTGATAAAAATCTAACTCGTAATGAAATTGATGATGAAATAAAAAAACTGGATGTATTAATCAATACATGCATTGACAAAACAGTACCATATGCTAAACCTCAAGATGACATGAATAAATATGTATCAACAAAAGTTAAACAACTCTTGAAAAACAAACAACAACTACAAACTTCACTCAACTCATGGACCAGTAAATACTATGACAAAAACAATACAACAACAAAAACGTTGAAAACAACTTTAAAAAATATCAGAAAAGAACTAAAAAACGAACTCAACAAATCTATCAATGCCTATTGGTCGAAAAAAATAAAGCAGATTAGTCACAAAGACTCAAGTACGTTTTTTCCAAATTTAAAATCAATCTTTAAACTAAAAAATACACAAAAAATTGACAAAATAACAATAGATACAAATAATCACATAATTTTAGACAAAATAAAACCAAATCTAAACAACACAGTTGTATCAAATGGCAAAATTGTATTCACTGATCCAGTTGACAAACTTAATGCAATTGGTGCTTTTTATGAAACAATCAACACACCAAAACAAATCAACACACATGAACATGCAAATAAAAGATTCATCACAACAGATGGTAAAAATAAATCATCCAAAGAGTTTGAAATAAAAGCTGGCCTCCAACAAGGAACGGTCAACTCACTCATCCTGTTCAATATCTACAATGCTCAAATAATCAACTCTTTTGGTTTGAACGAACAAGATAATGATACATACTCACTTGCATTTGCTGATGACTTGATCATTTATGTTGGTGACAGATATCCATCATCAATACAACACAAACTCAACGACATCCTCAACAAAATCAACAGTTATTATACCACTTGGCGACTCAAAATTAGTCCTCAAAAGTGCTCCACAATCTTATTTAAAAAACCAACATCAGAAGTGACAAAAATTAACAACAGTGTTAAACACTCAATAGAATTAACAACTACAATACCAGGTACCAATACCGTAATCACCATTCCACACAACACCTCAGCCAAGTACCTCGGTGTTGATATTGATGATTTGCTTCGATTGGACCACCATATTGAATGCCAAATAAAAAAAGCTAACAGGGCCTTCATGGCGAACGCCAATTTATTTCACAATAAGTCGTTGTCAAAGATAGCCAAAGTAATATGTTATCAGTTATTAATACGACCTATTCTAACATACGCTTGTCAAGTCTGGTGGAACGTTGATGCTGCACAGATAAAAGAGTTGAGGCAGTTCGAAAGATCCTGTCTGAGAGTTTGCCTTAACCTCCATAGATCCAAGGATTCAAATTATACTAGAAGAGTCAGCAATAAAATTATCTATGATAGAGCTGGCATCCCTGGAATAGATAATTTTATTATCAAGCTGACCCGTGATTTCTTCAGTAATATTATCAATATCAATAACAACTTGATAAAAAACCTTGGATCTGTTGACACCAACGATTATCAGCTGAGGAAGTATGAAGGATATTTACAACCTCAAGATTTTGTGGAGTGTGATAAAGAGGGTTTAATCCAGAATACACGGATAATAATAAATACTTGACAGAATTATAAATTATAATGGTACTTGTTATCACCATCCACATGCTATATTTTCAGAAACACCCTGGCATAAACTTTTCTCCGATATTTCTCCGATTTTTTTTAGTTTTTCTCGGATATTTCTACGCTTTTCTCCGTATTACTCCGAATTTCTCCGCAAAAAATTGTTGAAGTAAAAATTCGAAGAAAAATCGGAGTAAAGAAAAAAATTTATATTCCGATTATCTCCGTCTTTTTACGATTTTTGTCCGCATTATCTTTAACTTTCTCCGATTTTGTAATTTTTAAATTTTAATTTTACTTCTGACTCAATTTTAATAAAATTAAAAATATTTATAGATCCAAATGATGCATCAGAACGACGATCAGTGATGGCAGGTGGAGGTGTTCGTGGTTGGCTACCCGACGTTGCCGTGGTTCTCTGGAAAAGAATGCTGTCAGCCCTGGGTGATGTCAACAACATTCAAGATCCTGTATTACACGGTCAAGTTATGGAATACTTGGTTCAGTTGACTCAAACATTAATTAAAATTCGCTTGAATCAAGGGGTGTCTGGTGATAATCAATTAACACCACCAACACCAGAACTCATACCACCTTTAACAGTAATTGCTCCGTGGTGTTTCAAAGCAATTCAACTCTCTCCCCGTTATGAAGTTGGAAAATTAGCAGCTTATCGTTTAATTTGCCTATTGACAATTCAACCACTCGATATTAATTTGCCAAAAGCACATTTAACACTTTTTTATCGTGCAGTACATCATGGTATAACAAGCAATGACATAAAAGTTATTCATGCACTTGTCAAGTACACTGGTCCACGTTTATTTAGTCTAAATTTACCTGGTTCAAGTCTTTTAATTCTTGATTATATACATGCTGCAAATATTATACTAGAAAGTCAAGATGTCAATGCACCAAGAACTGAAGCAATATCAATACTTGGATCATTAATTTCTTTACCAATGTCAACTGGTAAATTACCAGTATTACAACCAAATGGACCAGATATTGAAACAATAATATGTCCTGATGTTAGAGAATTAATTTTAACAATATTACTTAGAAGCTGTAGACGTGAACCAACTGGTGTTGCACGATGTCTTGCATTGTCAAGTATATCAATGTTTGTTTATCGTGAATTATCATTAAAAACAAAACATCCACGAGTACCAGAAGCTGTTACTGTACTTTTACAAGCACTTCGGGTAAGTTTAAATATTTTTTTCTTACAATAAGTATAAATAGAAATTAGTTTGTAGTTGGGTATTATTGTTTTCCTTGTAATTAGAAAATAAATAAATAAATAAATTAGTTATATGGTGGTGATGGTAGCATATTGCTGGTGTGAAAAAAAAAAAAAAACTTTTGGCTTGACAGAGAATACACAGAGCTGGTAGACGAAGGGATCAATTCAATGCACTATTTTCTTATCAGGTAGAAACTTGAACCACATTTGATGATTTACCAAGTTCCTTTCACAGGCATTGTCTTTGTTTTTTTGATAAAATTTGTTATTGTCTAGCTTGTATGTGTATGTGTGTTCTAATGCTTGTCCTGTATTAATTTAATTGACAAAGTCTCTCACAACAGTGTCGGTTATCTTTTAAAAAAAAAAATTTACAATAATTATAATTAAATAATTTATTTTTCTAGGCTACTCATCCATCAGTTGCACAAGTTGCTTGTGATTCTTTGATTTTATTCTGCGATAAGGCTGATGTACTACTTGAACTTTATCCAAAAGTTCCATGTAAAATAATACAGGTATTTTTAAAAAATTAATAATAATGACTACTCATGTATTTAATAATTAATTAATTAAATATAATTTTTAGGTTTTTTCTGAAACATTGGATATAATGACACTACGTGAACGTCGTGATGCATTAACAACATCAATGTTATTTTGTTTAGGTGAATGGGCAATGCATTTAGGTCCAAAAGTACTATTAAATACATTCCAAAATAAATCATTACTATTAAATATATTTTCCGTACTTGATAATATTATAAATAATAAATCAAATAAACAAGATAATAATAATAATATAAATAATAAAACAAATGACATGGATAATTTTAATCCTGATATAACAATTGATAATATTTGTAATGATAATAATGATAAAACATTAAAATTTTCAAATTATCAAACAATACAATTGTCAGCTAAAATGATTATGATGCATTTGATAAATCATCTTGGACATTTTCCAATGGGAATTGGTGCATCAAGATTATCATCAATGGTTGTTGAACTTGATGATGTACCAAATATTGATGGTGATGAATTTTCATCAGCAATATTTCATCTACCAAATATACAATTATTTATGTTATCAAATTCAATAATAATGTCATTAATTGAGCTATCATCATTGGATAAAAATTGTATGACAAATGGTTTTATATCAGCTCCATCAATTGTCAGAACATTATTACGTGATTTAGCTGGTAAAGCTGCATGGGATTGTTCAATACTTTATTGTTTACCATTTAATGAAAAAACAAATAATAATAATGATGATGATGATGATGATGATGATAATATAAAAAAAACAGATAATAATATATTAAAAAATAAAAATGAAAATAGTAATAGCAATATTGTTAGTCCATTTATATTACAAAGCTCACCACCACAACATTTAATGCGTCATCGTGATCCAACAGTACTTCCAACATATGAAAATGCAGCTAGTGATATGGATAGTTTAGATGATTTATTAAATTATATTGGTCATACAAGTCCAGAAGTATTAACAAATCCCGAAATAACATTAAATTCACCATCAAATTTATCAAAAGTAAATTGTCTTGAAAATGAAACAATATCTGTAATTTTAAATCAAAGAAATTCATCACGTGAATATATTGAAAAATGGAATGATAATATTGGTAATTGTGGTGTTATATCAAAACCACCATTATGTCAACCACCACCAGCACCATTTCATCATTGTAGATTATTATTTTCACATCTTGGTTTAACTGGATGGGAGCAGAGAAAAAATTTACATTTATTATCAAAAAATGAAAAATTATTACGTGAATTTAGAAATCTTGATGGTCAAAGATCAAGAGAAACTCATAAAATGGCTGTTATTTATGTTGGTAATGGACAAGAAGATAAAAATTCAATACTTGGTAATGTTAATGGTAGTAAAATATATGAAAATTTTGTAGCAAGATTAGCATGGGAAGTTGAACTTGAAAATCATAATGGTTTTTTGGGTGGTTTAATACCAGGTAAATCATCTGGTACAACAGCACCATATTATGCAACATCATTTACTGAAGTTATATTTCATGTTGCAACAAGAATGCCATCTGATTCACCAGAATCATTATTACAAAAAACAAGACATTTAGGAAATGATGAAATACATATTGTTTGGTCTGAACATTGGCGTGATTATAGACGTGATATTATACCAACTGAATTTTGTGATGTATTAATTGTTATTTATCCATTGCCAAATAAATTATATAGAATTCAAATATCAAGAAAAAATGAAATACCATTTTTTGGACCACTTTTTGATGAATGTATTGTTGAAGATATTGTATTACCTGGTCTTGTTAGAACAACTGCACTTGCTGCTAGTAGAGCTAAAAGATCAACACTATCATTTTATCAACACTAGTAAGAATTTTTTTATTATAATTTTTATGATATTTGTTTATTTACAAAATAATAATACAATTTATTTATTATAGCTATGAAGAACGTGCTCGTTCAATTGATATTGTCATGAGAAATTATAAAGAATCAACAACATTTGAGGAATTTGCTGCTAATGTTTATTCACCAATTCAACCAACTACATTATTTTCTGGTGCATCATCTGTTACTGGTAATAAATTCATTTATAATATTGTAATTTATTTCTAATTAGTTTATTTTATATTATGCATTTTTTTTAAGGTTCAATTACAAGTGTACAATCAACAGCATCATCAAATTTAGCTGCAGCACTTTTAGACTCAAATCAAGGACGTCCAACATTACGAAATAATTCAGGATCAAGTGGTATTGATAATCGCACAAATAGAGGTGACTAAATCAATAAATTCACAAATGCACTGCTTTAAAAAAAAAAATCTATGCAAGTTAGTATTAAAAATGCAAAGCTCTTCTTTTTTTTTTTTTAATTTTTTTATTTCTGCTTTAAATATAATTTTTATTATTATTTAAATTTATCTGCACACAATTTTATATTGATATTATGTTTAGATGATGTATAATTGATTTTTTTATTTTAGCATCTGATGGATCAAGAGTATGGTTCAGCACAGACACACAAGACAGTCCAGCTCTTCATGGAATTTCACCACGTCCATTAAAAAAAATGTCATTTAAAACTGGCCCAAAACATCGAAGCAATAATCAACAATCAACACCACCTGATAGTCCTCGTTACAAATAAAATTAACAAGCTAAAAATGTAAAAAACATTTTAACATCACAAAAATATTATATTGTCAAAGCGTTTTATCACTTGACCTTGACTTGTTCTGTTTTCCGTCCTTAGATTATAATTTACATAATTTTTTTTTTATTATTATTTACAAATATCTCAACAAAAATTATATTTGTTTTTTGTTCTTTTTCTTCGCACAATGATAAATGCGATAATAATATTTAATTTATTAAAGTTATTTCATGTGTAACTGATAATTTTTTGTTTTTTTAATTTTAAAAATGTACTGACAAAAATAATTGACATCGTTGTTATTAGCAACAATTAAACTTAAAATTACTGACTAATAAACATTCCGATAGAAAAAAAAAAAAATACATGGAATGCATTTTAACGAAGATGATAATAAATTTTTATAAAGTAAAATTACTTTATTTTATTGTTTTCAAGTGATTAAAAAAGATAAAAAAAATGATTTTTAAAAATTTAATTATGGCCAAAGCAGCATTATTTTTTTGCAAATTAAATTGCTGATTATAGAATGAAAATAATAAAAAAAATATTGTATGTATTGTACATAAGAAATTGCATTATCAAACTTGAAAAATAATTATTGAAAAAAAAAAAAAAAATAAACAACAATATGAAAATCAAAAAAAAAATAATTAAATAAAAATATAGTTAATATTTTAATTAATTAATTAACAGTGGTATAATTATTTGTATTTTAAAAAAAATTAAATTAATAAACTTGTGAAGTTTTAGACAAAAATAATTATTGATTAACTAAATATTAAAATAATTAGATCTTGTTCGTAATTTAAAAATAAAATAACACAAAAAAAAGAAAAAAACAAAAAAAATGTTAATTTAATAATATATGTATATTGTTGTACTTAAATTATTTTTAAATAATCACTTAACAATATATAAATTTTAAAAATCTTCTTTTTTTTTTTTTTATGAATATAACAAATATGATAATTAAATTTATTTAAACAAATAATATGAATAATTATTTATTTGATGAAGTTTTTTTTTTTTTTTATCTTTTGGTTTTGAAATTTAATTTATCTTGTTTATAATGTTGAAAATTAATTATTTTATATTTTTGTTTGTTGAATTTTCGTTTCTATTGCTGAGTAAATTATTGGGATAATTCTTCATTGCGTTTAGTTTCTAGAAATAAATAAAATCAAAATCGAAATCGTAAAAATACATAATGCATGAAATACAGTTTGGCTTTAGAAATTCATATCTTCATTAAAAATCATATCTTCTATAGGATTTTTTTACTCTAAATTGTTTAGAATTTTTTTTTCTATTACGGATTAAATTTTCAAGAAAATCCTTCGTTGGGTTTAGTTGCTAGAAATAAATAAAATCGAAATCGTAAAAATACGTAATGCATGTAATACGTTTTGGCTTATTAAATTCATATCTTTACTAAAAATTAAATCCCCCGGGATTTTTTTACTCTAAATTCTTCAGAATTCTTCCTTCTATTACAGAGTAAATTTTCAAGGAAATCCTTCGTTGCGTATAGTTGATAGAAATAAATAAAATCGAAATCGAAATCGTACAAATGACATAATGCATGTAATACGTTTTGTCTTTAGAAATTCATATCTTCACTAAAAATGATATTTTCCGGAATTTTTTTTCTCTAAATTATTAAGAATTCTCTGTTCTATTGTTGAGTAAATTTTCAGGAAAATCCTTTGTCGCATTTGGTTGCTATAGATAAAAAATAACATTAAAAATCAAACAAAAATTACAAATTTCCAGCTAATTGATTTTTTTGGCATTTAGATATTGTAAAGAAATTACAAATAAAACCCAAAAACTGACACTGCATCTACTCTTTTGTTGATTATAATTTTTTTTCCCATTTTTATATAATTAAGTTACTTGCAATACATCTTTTTATTCAATGGAAAAAACAAATTGGCCCGCTAAAATAAAACTGCGCACGCATCATGCTCATAAGCTGTATTTGTGTGTGAACGCTTGTGTCAACAAAAACAACAACAACAACAAAATAATTTTTAATTATACCATTCAAATATTTATTGTTTAAAAATATTATCTGTAATAAAAAACAAAGTGTTCATTGCGTGTCTCTTTTTTAATGTTAAATTAACAAACTTACAAATAAATTAAACACAAATGTGTAAATAAATAAATATGTGCTCTTGCAAATTTGGCAACCCTGTGGAACCACCTTTTTTTTTTTTTCTACACTTTTTTTTTATAGTCAGTCGGCGTTAAAATATAAATAAACAAGCTTTAATTTAAATAGCTTTTAGATTAAATTACCTACCAGTTAATTTAATCAAAATTATTTAGTAAATTTCGTGCCAAAAAAAAAAACAGTCATCATGAATGATAGTGTAAGTAAACCAAATGTCTTTGTAATAATATTTTTCCTACCTCAACATAACCTCAGAAAATAAAAACAAACCTTCAATGCTTTTGTTATTATTAATAATAATTAATTTATAAAAATTATAGATTGGCACAAGACATAAAATGTCTATAAAAGACAATCACATGAAGGCCAAACTTTCTGGTAAATATATTATTTCAAAATAACAAAAAAAAAACCCTTTGTTTCATTATACATTGACTAAAAGTATAATAATTATTTATTTTTTAATTAGATATGGGTTTATATGAAGAAGGAATGGCTCGTGAAGAGATGGAGCACTTATTAAAGGCTCTTGATTCTTCAAAAAATGATACATTATCTCAATCAACAGCTGGTGATGTTTCTCCACCTTCAGTAAGTTGATGTTCAACAATCAATAAAACATTAGTCTATTATTCAGTATATAATTATAAAAATTTATTACAGTTAGAAGCAGAGTCATTGAAACGTCAAACTTCAGTTGAATACGATGATGAAACACCACCAATAAATCAACGTCCATGTGAAACAAAAAGCCAAGATGTTAACACAATAGTTGATTCAGATGAAGATATATTTGATCATAAAATTGATAATAATGATAAAAATAATATATTTAATCGTCAAACATCAACACCAAGTTATGCAAATATGTTACAACAAAAAAATGTCAATAATAGAACAATGAAAATGTTTTCAAAAATTGATAATTTACATGATGAATTACGTCGTATGGATCCACTTGATCATGAAGATATTCCACATAAACCATTATTACCATTGAGAATAAATAATCCACCAACAAAACAAACAAAAATAATACTTATTAATAGAAAACCAATAATACCACTTGATGAATTTGAAAGTATTAAAAAACATTTGGATAATGTTATTGAAAAATGGAATAAATGGGAATTGGAAACATCAGATGAAGCTGAATTTCGTTGGGGGGCACCTATTCAGGTGTGTACCTCCAATCAGACAATAAATTATCAAACAAATTATTAATTTGTTTGATTTATATTTTATTATTTATTTTTAATTATATCTCTTCCAATTAATGCCAACGTTTTTATCAATTTATATATATTTTTTTTTTTAAATATTTTATCTTTATATTTAAAAGACATGTATCTTTAACTTTAATTCAATGAATATTGGACCAAAAAAATCATTGAAAATATTCTACACGGGCATGTGGCTGTTTTATAAAAACAAAAAATAATTTGTAATTTATTATTCTACTATTTATTTTCATATATATTTACTATTAATATTTAATTGACATTAATGATTTAAAATCATTTAATTAACTGTTTTTTTTTTTTTTACTTTTTTTCTTTAATATATTTATACAGGTGATTTGTAATAATGGCAATATTATATTCTAATAAATCGTAAATATATACACAAAAAAAAAAAAAAAAAAAAAAAACAATAGTTAAATGAATGATTTATTTCAATTGATATATATTTTTTTTTTTTGATGATTTTCATAGGTTGGAGATGACAGTGCAGTCAATGAAAAACCACGAACAAGAACAGCAACAGCGACAGCAACAACAGCAACACAAGAAAGACGTGGTGATGATGATGATAACAATGTTGAAAATTATCATGAAAATACAGGAGTTGCTCTTAGAATTGTTGATGATTATAGTAATAATTTAACTCAACGTTCTTATGTAACACCAAGACGTCAAACAGCTAAAACTGATCCATATAATTTTGGTGATGATGATGATGACGATGATAATACATTTCAATCACAAGCAAAACGACCTAAAAATAATAATATTAATGCTAATAATTTAGGAGCATTAAGAAATAAACCACCATTAAGAAGAAGAGGTATTGGACCTGGTACAAGTCAACAAAAAAAATATGATAGTAATGAAGATGATGATGATGAAGAATGGCTTGGTGATGGTAAAAAAAATGAAATAAATAAAAGTATTGAAATACCAGATGGTGAATATGTACCAAGAAGAATTCCACCACCATCTAGAGCTAAATATTTAAGAGGTAAAAAAACAAATGCTAAATCAAATCCATTACAAATAACAAAACAAAATAATAAAGGCAATAAAAAAGTTGATGTTGAAGAAATGGATATATCTGAATCACCAAAAAAACCAACAAAAGGACCATTAAAAGATGATCAAATAACTGATTTAATTAATGATGATGATGATGATGATGATGAACAAAATAATACTCCAGATGATGTTATTGATGATGATGATGAAGATGAAAAAATATTAGCCAAAGCAAGATTACTTATTCCTGCTAATAATAAATTAAATGTTAGTCTTACTTCTTTAAGAAATAAACAAAAAATTTCGAAGGATCAAGAATTACGAGCTCAAGAAGAAGAAAGAATTAAAAAAGAAAAAGAAGAAGCTGCTAAAAGAGAAAAATTAAATGCTAGAATGACAAAAAATAATAATTTAGAACGTGAAAAAGAAGAAGAAAAAAGAATACGTAAAGAAAAAGAAGATAAATATAGACAAACATTTCCAAAAATTGGTGGAGTTAATGATAGAAATGAACTTAAATCTGATGGTGATACAATTCGTCCAGTACCAGCTGTAGGTTGGGATCCAAAAGCAGTAGCTTTTCCTTTAGCAGTAAGTATAATAATTAAATTTTTTCATTAACAGATAAAAAAAATTAATAAAAATATATCTATTTTTAATTTAGACAAATCGCAGTACACCAAATCAAAAAGCCAAAAATGTAAAGAAGGTCAATTGTCCAATATGTAACAAGCTATTTCCAGAGGCAGATGTTGCAACTCATGCATCAACATGTAATGAATTTCCAGATGATAATCAACAAGAACCTGATGTTGAACTTGTCGGGACATCTACTTCTTCTGCTTCATCATCAAAACACGTATGTGGTATTTGTAACAATTATTCAACAAATAATATTAATGATTATGCTGATCACCAACACAACTGTAATTTTAAATTACATTCTAGGGATGGCGAAGGTAATTATTTAATTAATTTATTAACTTTTTCATTATTTATTTATAAAATTAAGAAATATTTTTTAATAAAGTAATTTTATATTTATTTTTCAGCTTCAGGAAGTCAGTCGGATAAATCTGTCATTGATGTGGATGATCAAGATATGGACCTGGGATTTAAACCAATAAGTAAACTTGATAATCAAGATTTATATAATAATCAATTTAAAGTTAAAAAACCATCAGGTAAATCACCAGCAATTACTAATCGTAAAAGAAAACGTTGATAGATTTTTTTTTCATAAAATTTTATGAAAATTAAGACTAAGAATAAATGTTGATTGTCTTCCAAGTTATTAATAATTAATTGTGATTATTTTGATCAAAACGGGTTATTAAAAAAATTAAAATTCAATTAACAAATGCAAGATTCAGGAAAAATATATATATTTTAGTTTTTTCTTTTTTTTTTCTTTTTGTTTGATCATTGATCAGGTATCAATTTAATTATTCATCTCCAAGTTGCCTTATTAAATATAATATATTTTTTAAGTGTTAGATTTTCACAGCTTGTAATTAGTATGTAACTAATATAAATTTAAATAATCAAATTTTGATAGACCACAAAGTCAATATCAAAAAATTTATTTTTTTAATAGTTTAAATTTTAAGATAACATTCCTTTTTTTTTTCTATTGTAAGAAATAAATAAAGAAATGTTTTTTTTTTTTGTAATAATAATTAAGAAGTTTGTAATACAATAAAATATAATTAAAAAAAAAAAATAATAATATTTCGTTTTATTATAAATAAAAGTGTTCGAAAGAAAAAAAAAATTTTTATTATTTTTTTTTATAAAATTTTCTTTATTTTAAAAATACAAGGTAGTGTTAAACTATTTAAAAATGTTCAATAAAAATTTGTCTTAAAATTGAATAAATATATTTAAAAAAATAAAAAAAAAATTATTGAAATAATAATAATAATAATTTAATTGATAAAAATAAATTTTAAAATATTAATAAACTACAATTTATATTACTCTTTGATTATTAGATCAGAAAATTATTAAAATTACCACAAAAAAAATAAATAAAAAATTTTTTAATTCAATTTTTATATAAACAATTATTTTTTCTAAAAGAAAATTGAGTTTTATAATTATTTGAATTAGAAAATCCAATTTTTAAGAGTTATTTTGTAAGCTACTGTTTTCTTTTTTTTTTCGATATTATCAGGTTTGTATTATCTGCTCATTATCATCGTCACGTGGACACTTAAAAAATATAAAAAAATTTCCTTTTCTTTTCAATTTTTAGAAATAAATAAAATGATTATTTATTTTTAAAACTAGTCAACACATTGACACAGTCATCAAATTGTTGTCAGTGTTCTACCAAATAGTCAAGACACTCTGAGAGTACCTATTTCTAAAAATTAAAATAAACATATTTAATATTTATTAATTTAAAAAAAATATTAATTATTCAACATGCAGGCGGACAACATAAGCCATATATTATTTACTGAATCTGAATCATCACCTGAAAATTTTGATGACACTTCTTGGGTGAGTCATCAAATAATTAAAATTATTTTTCAATTTTCATCAACAAAAAATGATTTTTTAATTTTCAAATAAAAAACACAAAGCTGCTATGATTTCCACTTAAATTTTGATCAATTAAATTTTTATTTTTGCAAAAAAAAAAAATGACCTACATTAATTAATTTCAATTTTATCAAAAAAATTTTGTTTTACAGTTTTTTGGATTTTTTAAAGGAAAAAACAAGGAAACAATCAAGATGATAAATGACCTAAAAAGTAAACACATTTATTATATTTAAATAAAATAATAATACTCTAATTATATATTAATTATTGTTATTAATTAATTAATTTTTAGAAATTAATCAGTACAGAAAAAATATGTCAATAAGTGAAATGAAAATAGCACTTAGAACAGCCGAGCTATCAGCTGTCACTAAAAAGCCAAATTACATATTGAATAATAAAAATGACAATGGCAAAGATTTATTACAAGATGATGGTGTAAAAATAACAGCTGTTGATGAATCAATTGATGGAATACGTCGAAGAAAAAAAGAAAAATTGAATAATCAAAAACCAAGAGAGAGAAAGACATCAAAAGATCAGTCAATTGATGAAAATGTTAATTCAAAATGGTACAGTTTTATTATTTCAATTGTCAATTGGATTGGTGGATCATTTAGCTCTGCACCAGAACAAATAAATATTAATCAAAAAATTTCTAATGTTAAAATAGCAGGTATTTGTTTATTTTAAATTTTGATTATTGTATTTTTTATTTATCCATTTTTTTTTCTTGTCATTTAGATAATTTGATGGGTGTTAATCCAAATTATGTTCAGCCTGAGACAATTGATACTGGTACAGAACTAGATGAGGTAGTTGTCCTTGACACAACTGATGAAAAAGAATTAAAATTAAATAAACAAATTGATGACAAATCATTTATTGATAATGCTTCAAAGCAGAGTAAAGAAATTGGTATTTATTTTTCAGTTAGATTAATTAACAACAATGATATATTTTTTATCAGTCAATAATAATTTGTATTTTAATGTTGTTTAGATTTATCTTCCTGTGTTAATTCTAATTACTTAGCATCAACAGTTTTGGACACTCAAACAGATAAAAATCAAGACGATGATGATGTAATTTTTGATGCACGTTATTTAGAAATAATAAATTCAAAAAAACATATTGATGATGAAGTGACAAACAAGATAGAGTCATTAAAAAAAGAACAAGTTGAAAATGATGATTGTGATGAATCAAATTGGTACAATGAATTATTTTCTAAAACTCGTGTATCATTTTTTGAATTGTTTGCAAGTAAATGATACTTTTATTATTGAATTTATATATTTTCTTGGTGATTTATAATTTACAGATAATAATTATTTATTTTTTTTTGTCATTTAGCTGATTTTTCAGTAAATCCAAATTACGTTAAATCAAAAGATGATCAAAAGTCAAGAGAAAATCCACCTCGTAGTAATGCAATGATTTTTAATAAACATGTTATAAATACACAAATATTAACAAATGATGAAAAATTAAAAATTGCTGAACATAACAGCAGGGGTTTTATTAAAATGATTATAAAAATATTGACAAGAATACCAGAATGGATAGGAAAGCTATTGACAATAAAAAAGTCTACGAAAGAAATTAAAAAGGATCCTGAAGAAGAAGAAGAAGAAAACCCACATAAATTGAGAAATTTTTTTGAACAACAAGAAATACCAATTGCTTTAGCTGGAGAGAATTATTATGCTGGACCAATTGAAGGAGCAATAGAAAGATGTTACCAATTGCCTGTATTTACATCAATAAATTACAGACCATGGGAAAAAGAATTGCTGGCTGCTGTTTTAAAATCATGTGAGCGAAAAGTATTGCTTGATAATGCTGAAAGACGTGAAGCATTATTTGGTGATAATATTGAAGAACGAAAAAAGCCAATTGTTACAATGGAACAAGCAAAACGTGTATTGGAAAAAATTGAAAGAAAAAAATTAGAGGAATATCAATGGAGAATGGAAGCTAGACAATATTGGGCTAAAAATCAATTGAATAATAATGAAATAATTGATGATGATCATGATGAGTATGTAGATAATAATTGTGGGATTAAAAAAAGTGATAATGATGATGAGATTTTGTTAGTTAAAGGTGATTTAACTGATAAGAGGAATGGTGATGTTGAAAGTAGTGATGAATTTGATGATGATAATTTTTTAGAGCTAGATGATGATGATAGTTATTCAGAGCTAGATGATGATGATGATGATGATGATAATTATTTAGAGCAAGATGTTGATGACAATTTTTATTAATAAAATTATATTTTATTAAAATACAAATACCATTCATCCAGGTCAAAATAAAAAAAAATCTAAAACTTGAAATTGCCTGGAATACAGTGCTACAAAATCAAGATAAACTTAATTTTTTTTTCCACAAAAATAAAGCAATAAAATATGTTAAAAATTGTCTTTAAAATTTAACAAAAATTGTAGGATATTTATAATATTTTATTATCAATTAAATAACACATTATTTTATTTTAAATTTAAAAAAGAATTCAATTTTTTTTTCTATTTTCTAAATCAGTCTAATTATTATTATTTAATTATTATTATTTACTCAAAATAAATAAATAAATAAACTTCATATTTATTTCATTTTATTTTCTCTTTTATTTTTGTTTTTATTTTGACACAAAATGGAGAATCCTTTGTTTACATTTGTTGTACTTGCTTGAGCACACTTCAGATCAATGAAATCAATAACACGTGGTAGTTGTTAAGTTTGTTACCCACCTGTGTTGACTCCAGTGGTTTCACAAAAACTCCATATTAAAAAAAAACTCCAACTGTGAAGGCTGTGAGTCACTCAGTTAAACAATTTGTGAAAACCTGACAAGCAACCAATAAACCTCAAAATCAAGTAAGTTTAAAATTATATTAATTAATTATTGTCAATTAAATAATCATCAAGAAAATTAACATAAACATTTTGTTTTTTTTTTTTGGTTTAAATTAAGGAGCAATTATGCCAGTTGACAGTGATCATTTGATATGTCCTCTTGACAAGCATCATGTCATTCTGAAACACAGAATGCAAATTCATCTTGTCAAGTGTGAAAAGAATCATGATATGACTAAAAAATCAAAATGTCCTTACAACAATACTCACATTGTTGATAAAATTGTTTTTCAGGCAAGTTATTTTATTAAAATTATATATTTTTGTTGAATTATTTTTATCATCATCTCATGTTTCACAGTCAATCATTAAAAATATTTATATTCATTTGTCACGTGTTGATTAATATTGAATTAATTTAATAATATTATTATTTTTATTTTATATTTAGCATCATATTGAGACTTGTCCTGATGCCAAAAGTTTTAATGAATATATATACAATACTGATGAGAAAACACTGACTGGTATTCTTCCACTTGAAGATATAATAAAACAACAAGAAGATATAATTTATGATGAAGAAAGTTGGGATTCTGTGAGTACCATTTGAATTTTAATTTTTTTTAAATGTATTTTTTTTTATTTAGCTTTGTTTATTTGATGTATTTTTTTGTTTAGCCAATAAATGGACCTGGTTATGATCCTTTCAAGTGTTCTGAGAATAAAGCTGTATTTAGACAATTACCAACTTCAACAAGTAAAAGTGGAAGAAAAGCTTTTCGTGAAGCTGAAAGAAAACGTCATGCTGAACTTGATAGTACTGGTGTTCCTCGTCATGTAGGCTTGAATAATGACAATAAATCATCGACATTTAGTGGATCAAATTCACAATTAAGACGTCCAAATACTGAATCAAAAACAATGCTTAACTCAAGTTCATCACAAACAACTTTACCAAGTATTAAACAAGAATTTGATAATAAAAATGCAGAAAATAAACTTGAAGATTTTGCTGAAAATAATATTGAAAATATTGCTGATAATTTGGAAAAAATTACATTGAATGATCATAAAATTAAAGAGGAACAATTTGATAAAGATTTTCCAATACTTGGTCATGCTGGTGGTGCTAAGCAAAAGTTTACAGTTGTTAAAAATAAAAAATCAAATAAAAAACGTTCTGTTCTTTCACCTCTATCGTCAGCCAACAATGCCAAGAATGCCAACAAAATGTAAAATTGAAAAATATCTAAAAAGATAAACAATCATTTAAATATTTACTCCAAAAAAANAGCTGATAAATCAAACAATTTTATCATTAATTTTATGATAAATTATTTATTATTTGATAGATTAAAATGACTTTGAGATTTGATAAAAAAAAAACTAGTTTTGTTTTGCTAATTGAGGCTTCTAAAAAATTAAAATTAAATTAATTTTTCACATGAATAATTAGTTACAAAAATAAAAATAAAATAATAATACAAAAATCAAGTTAATTGATTCAACTTGTATTCAACATTCACCTTTCAATAATTTTTTGTTAATAAATATGTAAATGTCATTTAAATTAATACACATAGCCCAAATCTGTATGATTATTATTTTCTTTTTGTTTTTTCATTATTTCCATGTAACAGTATCATTTGAGTAATATTAATTTTAATAATAAATATACATACAGCTCAATTATACGCATTATAATTATTAATATTCCTCCAATTTTTTCCATCACATTGTCACCAAACATCCAGCAATTGAATAGACTTGAAACAAAAATTTTTTCTATTAAAATTTATATCTATAAATTGAATCGAAACACTTTTTAAATTGAAAAACACATTTTTTCTATTAAAATTTATATCTATAAATTGAATCGAAACACTTTTTAAATTAGAAAACACATTTTGTTAAAACAAATAGATTGGACTACTGAAATTCACTTTAATAAAAATTATTCTGAACTGTTTGGTTGTTGAAGTACAAGTGCTTCTTCTCCAGAAAAAATTGTGAAAAAAAATAGTCTATCAAAACTTTCACCTCGACAGGTGACACACGTTTAAACCCTTTCGCATCGATCCAACATAATATCACCGTGAATATTTTTTTATGCACCATATGCGTTTGACAATTTATTATTTTTTATATTTGTAAATAAATTCTTTGAATTTCAGCATCACGCAAACATAGATAATTTCATGAAATAAATAATAAAAATATGTCACATGTCATTTTATTTTTCATATCGATTTCGAAATAATAACTTAATTTTTTTTTCATTGAAATACGTCAATTGTCCAGTTGACAAGTATTTTATTATTGTTTATTTAGCTGTTTGATATTAAAAAAGAAAATTGCATCTAGTTTTTTTCTATCAAAGGGGAAATAAATTCGTGATAAAAACGTTTATCTTAATAATAAAGGAAACGTCAGTTGAAACGTTGGACATTTGACGTTTTCAAGGGGTTGATAAAAAAAATATATATCCGAGGAATATCGAAATCTTGTTGTTCATTTGGTTGGGGAAGAAAAAATAAATAAAAATGTTTCTATTCGAGACGGGATATTACAAGGCAAACAGAATTGGAATGGTCGTTTGTGGAACCTGGCCAGAACAGTCATTTAAAGTTGCATTAACAATTAGAATTTTGCATACTGGACCGATTATTACTCTGCTCATAGCAGAGGTGATAAAAATAAATTTAATATATTTAAATACTATCGTTGAATAATTTTTAAATTAATTTAATGACACTTATTTTGTTTTGTTTTTAAAGTCAGTTAGAATTTACTATTTTTAAGTAATTTTTTAAATTTAAAATTAAAGATTTTACGGGTTTTTAGATCATATTTTTAAGGACTTATTTCGTGAAATTTTTTTTCTATTATTTAAATTAGATCAATATCAAATTATTCTATAAATTACATAATTTAATTTCCATTATTTTTATTTATTTTCGAATTTTAAATTTACTAAAATAAATTTTTTTTTACCCGATTTTTTTTTTTTTTTTTAAATAGAATTTTAAATATAAATTTCATGAAATTTTTTTTCTATTATTTAATTTATATAAATATTAAATTATTCTATAAATTACAAAATTTAATTTTGATTTTTTTTTTTTGATTTTTTGATTTATTAAAATTTTTATTTTTCACTGCAATTTACTTTTTTTTTTCTTTAAATTTCGTAAATAAATTATTAAACTTCAACTAATTTTGTTTAATTAATTAATTTATTTATATTATTGTTAAAAAATAATTTTTAAGCAATTAATTTAATGTATTTTTTATATTTTATCTTTTACAGTTTTTTTATTTTTATGGCATTCGAGGAGATTTTCGTGAAGTTATTCCATGTTTACCATCACCAATGACAATATTCATAGCATTTATTAAATTTAATTTATTAGCCAGTAATAAAAAAATGGTAAGTAACAAAAATACCAATAAATAAATTAAATAAACAAATTAAATAATATTAAATTAAAATTGAAAGTATAATTGTCAAGTAAATTGCTGTTATTATTTTATTTATATCAATAATTTATCTGCCATCAAATTAATTATTTTTTCCATCTACAAATTATCAATTTATTAATAAACAAGACTATTTTCTTATTTATAGGTAAAAGATATTATTGACAAAATGAGAAATGATTGGGAATATTTAGAAAAAACATCGACAAATAAAATAATGCATATATATGCTGCCAAAGGACGTCAAAGAATATTGACATACATGTGTAATTAATAATGAATCATTCATCAAAATCATTGATTAAAGCTATCAATGATAAAAAAAATCAATACAATTACTAATTAATTAATTAACTAAAAAATTATATTAACAATTTAATTTTTCAAAATTTTAGATTATCTGATGATTTCAGCTTCAATGTATATTGGCTGTTCATTTATTCCAAAAGCACTTGACATTATCATACCTCTCAATGAGACAAGAAAAAATATAGCTCCATTTGAAACAGATTATAAAGTTGACTTGGATGATTATTTTTATTTAATTGTTTTACATGGTCTAGTTACTTGCACGACAACAGTAACATTTTTATGGGTAACAGATGCATTTATCATGGTGATGGTTCAACATTGTTGTGGACTATTTGGTACTGTTGGGTAATTATTAAAAAACAATTTTTTTATCAATTAAAAATAAAAACTAATTTAATAATTTTAATAATATTCATTTTTCAAGACATGTTTTAAAGCAATTAAATAAAAAAATATCTAAAAAAGATGAAAAAAATATTATAAATTATGCTATATTGATGCATAAACGTGCCATTACGTAAAGATGATTTTAATTAAATTAATTTTATCATTGAGTTGTTGTAATTTATGAGGATTTTATTGTTTAAAGATTTGCTGGTTTTATTGAATCAACAGTTACAGTAATGTATGGATTTGTGGTATTGATTAATATGATAGCAATCAGCGTAACAGGTGTTGAAGTTATTAACACTTTTTTACATTAAATATTAGTAATTGTAAATGGATTTTAATTGTTTAAATATTAATTAATAATTATTTATTTTAGACAATATTTAGATGGGATAATCAAGATGTCAGATTGAAATTTGTTGCTTACACTATTGCAGAAATTGTACATTTATTTTTTAATACATTACCAAGTCAACAGCTCATTGATGACAGTGGTAAAGTTTTTGATTCAATGTAAGCAAAATTATTTATTTATTTAATTATTGGATGATTTATTTTAGCTTGTTTTGTTTTAGTTATGAGTGTGATTGGTCTAGCTTGTCAATTAAATCACAAAAATTAATTTGGCTGATGCTTGTTAGAAGCACCAGACCTTGTTATCTAACAGCTGGAAAATTTTATGAATTAAATATGGAAAATTTTAGCCAGGTTGTTTATTTAGATTAAAAAAAATAGAAGTTATGATTTTTTATGTAAATTATTGTGTTGTTTAATTTGTAAATAATTTTAATATTAGTTTTAATTTTAGGTCGTACGTACAGCTATGTCTTACCTCACAGTTTTGACGTCATTTAAATAATTTATTGGATTTATTATTTTAATGATTAATCATAAACTGCAACTATGCACTTTTTTGTGTCAAAGAAAAACTCTGCATCAAATGGAACAATGATATTTAAAAAATTTTATTATTTTTGATTTTTAAATGTCTTTTATAATAGAATAATTATTAAAAAATATAATTTAACAAACAATATTGCACTTGTAAATTTATTGATTAATTGAAAAATTTATATTAAAAATATTTAGAAATTATTATAATTTAAACTATAATAAATTAATTATTATTTAATTTTATTATATAATTTTGAATACGAAAATTACCTGTGGCGGAGAAACATATGTCTCGTTTTTTTTTGGCCTAGAAAATTTCTCCGCTTTTTCTTCGACTTTTTTTTTTAATTTTCTCCGATTTTTTTCCAGCTTTTCTCCGTCTTTTTAGAGCTCCCAAATTTAAATATATAAAATGGGTCAAAGCAATAAAACTGTTTAATAAAAATTATTTAAAACCAATATATATCTTTTATTAACTATTGGTAAATTTTAAATAAATTCTACTTATGCGTTTGGTTATAATAAATTAATTTTCGCCAGCTTCGTTTGCTAGTTTCATAGTATACGAGTATTGGATATTGAGATATATATTTAAAATTAAATAATAAATACTGACAATTTGATTTTTTTTAAGTCATGTTTTTATTATTGATGCCTCTTACATTTTCAGTCGAGTTAAATTTGATTTTTTCTTGATTTTTACTCTAAAAGCTTTATTATATCCAGGGAAAAATGGGTAGATCTGACCAGATCAAATCAAATCCAATTTGATCTCTCCAAATAAGGTTCATTGGGCATTTAATCTGATCAGATCTACCGATTTTTCCCTGGGTAAATAAATAAAAACAAAACTATTTTTAATAAAAATAACAATGTAAAAAGAAAAGATACATATATAATTATTTTATAAATAAATAAAGTAAAAAATTTCAAATTTTACAAAAGTGTATTTGTCATAAGTGTATTTGTAATAATGTCTATAATAAAAGTACAAACACCATCACTACTAATGATTGATCATGAACTGTGACTATATGATTTTTTGTGTCAAAGAAAAACTCTGCATCAAATGGAACAATGATATTTAAAAATTTTTATTATTTTTGATTTTTAAATGTCTTTTATAATAGAATAATTATTAAAAAATATAATTTAACAAACAATTATGTGCTTATAAATTTATTGATTAATTGAAAAATTTATATTAAAAATAATATATATTTTAGAAATTATAATTTAAGCTATAATAAATTAATTATCATTTAAATTTTAATTCTCAATACGAAAATTATCCGTGGCGGAGAAATATCTCTCGTTTTTTTTAGGCCTAGAAAATTTCTCCGCCTTTTCTCCAACTTTTTTTTTGAATTTTCTCCGCTTTTTTCCAGCTTTTCACCGTCTTTTTAGAGCTTCTAAATTTAAATATATAAAATGGGTCAAAATAATAATACTTTAATAAAAATTATTTAAAATCAATATATATCTTTTATTAACTACTGTTCAATTTTAAATAAATTCTGCTTGTGTGTTTGTTTATAATAAATTAATTTTCGCCAGCTCCGTTTGCTAGCTTCATATATAGTATTGGATATTGAGATATTTAAAATTAAATACCGACAATAATTCATATTATTTTTTAAAGATCTTTATCGATGTCTGTCTCTGTTAAGGCTGTTCAAAAAATAAGCCTAATGCTGGTATAATATGGAATTAATTAATATGAAATTTTAAATTGTAATATCTTTATTATACCGACGGAAAAATCGGTAGATCTGACCGGATCAAATCAAATCCAATTTGATCTCGTCAAATAAGGATCATTGGACATTTGATCCGATCAGATCTACCAATTTTTCCCTGGGTAAATAAATAAAAACAAAACTATTTTTAATAAAAATAACAATGTAAAAAAAAAAGATACATATATAATTATTTTATAAATAAATAAAGTAAAAAATTTCAAATTTTACAAAAGTGTATTTGTCTATAATAATGTCTATAATAAAAGTACAAATACCATCACTACTAATTTTTATTTCAAATGATTTTCTTTTTTCTCTTTCCATTGCTTTTATTTTTTTTTATTTTTCATTTTCATCATATTAATATATTTTACATTAAATTAAAAAATAGTTATTTTGATTGAAAACAAGAAAGTAATCATGTAATAATATTTATCATAATTATCAATTGATAAAATTTGATAATTAATCTTAAAAATTTAATCATTGCAATATCTCAAATCGAAATAATAAATCCATCATTTATTATATTCAATATATTTTTTTATCAAAACAGCCAATGAAAAATATATATAATCGACTCATCATTATCACTTGTTACGTCAAACTGTATACCACGTCTTAACTTGGTTAGAATATGATTAATAAAATAAATAAATAAACACGTAAACAAAATGAAAATAATATTAATTATTTATTCAATTATTTGTTTTGTTTATTGTAAAAAAATTAACAATGATTGGTACGTTCAAATAACTGGAGAACATAATTATGGTGAGTGTTATAAATAAATAAATAAATAAATAAATAAAACAATAAATATAATATTTGTTATATTAATTTTAAATTAGGAGTCAATACTTCAATACCTCAAGATTCCTATTCAATAATTCCACGTCAACAAATTGATGATCCACTTGTTGATGACAATGACTTGGTACAAAGATGGATTGGCAACAGTAGTGTTACATTTACAAATTATTTTTCACTTACTGATGATGATTATGATGCCGAGAGAATAATACTAGTATTTCATGGTGTTGATACATTTGGAAAAATATTGCTAAATGACAATATCATTGGCTATACCAGCAACATGTTCATTCGTTATGTTTTTGATGTCAAAAAATATATCAAAGTAAATATTTAACAATTACTTTGTGTTGTTATAATAACAGCTGCTACTAAAATAAATATTAAATTTATCATTACAGAAAGATCGAAATACCTTAACAGTCATATTGGATTCACCAATGAAAAAAGCAACAGAAGCTTTTGAAAATCAATCTAAAAATTATACAGTATATCCAACATGTGTACCATCATCATACAAAGGTGAATGTCATGTTAATCATATTAGAAAAATGCAAGCAAGTTTTTCATGGGATTGGGGACCAGCAATACCTTCATCTGGTATTTGGCGAGATGTTGAAATTGTTGCAATAAAAGATGCAACAATAATTGATCATACTATTGATGTTTATCTTGATAAAAACAATAAATGGATAATAAATGTTACTGTTGATCTTAAAGTAGTCTCCAATAGTCCCACTAAACCAGTTGAAGGTATTCTAGAAGTAATTTTAATCATTGATCATCAAGCTAAGCAAGCAGACGAGTTGATATCTTGCTCAAAAAATATATCCATATCATCTGGTGTAAATGAAACAGTTGTCTCTATAAGCTTAACTGTTGATGAATCAAAAGTACTCAGATGGTGGCCAAATGGTTATGGAAAACAAAATCTTTACAAGTTAAATACAACTCTAACAACAACAACATCATCAATAAGAAAAACTAAAAAAATTGGTTTTAGAACAGTTGAACTTGTACAAAAACCATTGTCAAATGGTTTGTCATTTTATTTTAATATAAATGGCATATCAATATTTGCAAAAGGTAGTAATATGATACCAACAAGTATATTTATTCAACAATCAAATAATAAAACAATTAGAGAACATTTATTACGTTATTCAAAAGAAGCTAATATGAATATGATGCGTATATGGGGTGGTGGAATTTATGAAACAGATGAATTTTATGATATTGCTGATGAATATGGAATAATGATTTGGCAAGATTTTATGTTTGCATGTTCAATGTATCCAACAAATAAAGAATTTATTGAATCAGTTAAAATTGAAGTTAAACAAAATTTATGGAGATTAAAAACACATGTATCAATTGTCATATGGGCTGGTAATAATGAAAATGAAGCTGCACTTTATGGTAATTGGTATGGTACTAAAAATTCAAAAATATATCGTGATGATTATATTAAACTTTATGTTGATACAATTAAATTAGAAATTAATAAATATGATTTAACAAGACCATATATTGTATCAAGTCCAACAAATGGTAAATATTCAGATGACAATGATTATGTTAAAACAGATCCATATTTATTAATTTACGGTGATATACATCGTTATAATTATCTCCTTGATGGTTGGGATATACTGACATATGAAATTCCAAGATTTTCATCTGAATATGGTTTTCAATCATATCCATCAGTGGTAACACTTGGTCAAGCATCAAAAAAACCAAATGAAGATCTTGTACTTGATTCAAAATTTCTTAAACATCGTCAACATCTTCTAGGTGGTGATCAGTACATGAAACTGTTGATTGCTAAAAATCTTAATATTCCAAAGACAAATAATTCAAAGCAAGATTTTGAAAGTTATGTTTATCTTAGTCAGGTTAATCAGGCACAAGCAATGAAGGTTCAAACTGAATCATATAGACAAACAAAAAGTAGTATTAATGATGCTGGTGAAGGCATGACAATGGGTGCACTTTATTGGCAATTAAATGACGTATGGGCAGCACCAACATGGTCATCAATTGATTACATTGGACGTTGGAAATTACTGCATCATTATGCTGTAAATTTTTTTTCTCCTGTTATTATTAGTTCACGTGTTACATTGTCAAATGATATTGTTATTTATATTATCACAGATTTATTGACTGATCTTGGTGATTGTTTTATTGATGTTAATGTTTATAAGCTTTGGAATAACATTCAAACAAGTTATTATACTTTTAAAATACCTGGTATTTATGTTGGAGCAAATAAAGCCATTGAAGTAACAACACTGAGTGTTGATGAGCTCATGAAGAGAGGCAATTGTACAGATAATAATTGTATTTTTGAACTTGTTTTGAAAAATCAGAGTGGTAAACAATTGGCTCCAGTTAATTATGCTTATCCTGTTTCACCAAAACATATTGATCTTCCAGTTTGTAAATTAATTGCATCAATTGATTCATCTCGTCAGCAACACAATGAATTTTATGACAAACACAGAGTCATTGTTAAATCAGCTTGTAGTCAATTATTTGTACAATTTGATGCTGGTGGTTATTTTATTGGTAGATTTTCAGATAATGGCTTTCACATGCTACATGGTGATAAAAAGAAGCTATTTTTTTACATTGATAAATCAAAAAATATTGAAAATATCATAAAAACATTTACACTTGTTGCACTTGGTCAAATATACCAAAATCCAATATTGACAAATGACATTTGTTTAGATTGTTTAAATTAATATTTTTTTTAAAATAAACTTACGATGAAAAATATGTATCACGATGAATATAAATTTCCAGTCCAATTAAACAACCCAAAATAAATAAAATAATAATAATTATTGTATAAATTAAATTTAACATTTTGAAAATAAATTTTTGCTTTTTTTTTATTAAACAAATAATAACCAAATTTAATAATTAATTTATAAAATATTTTACAAAAAATTTTCTCAATAAAATGACATTTTAAATATTCGAATA
>MKYW01000002.1:4445716-4458595 GCA_015776835.1 Aphidius ervi
TTCCAGTCAGAAAGTGAATCTGAAATTTCAACTCCAATATCAAAACCAAAAACCAAAGTACTATTTAAAATAATTATCATTCCAATTTTATTATCAATCATTTGTTACTATTCACTGATTTATCACAAAAAATATTTAGAAAATCATGTTAATATAAAATTGAACGAGAGTAAACCAGTCTACTGGTTGTTCTCAAAATCAAAGAGAGAAAATCACCTAAGACACGTTGTCATTGTCCTGGACAAACTGGGTCTTCATCGTGGAACTGATGAATCAGACTGGGATATTCTCTGGTCACATGAACATCCATTTAGTCAACTATCAACAAATTTTCGTGGTTTAAAAAGTCATCAACGAGTCAATCACATACCAGGTTTTGGATTCATCACAAATAAAGTTGATTTATCAAAAACAGAAAGTCCATATATTCCAGCATCATACAAAATTCCAGATGACAATGAATTATTATTAAAAATAGCCAAAGAAAATCCAAATAAATTATTTGTACAAAAATCAAATAATCATCGTGGTGTTGAAATTAAAAATATAGAAAATATTGATTTAAAAAATGACAAATTATTTGTACAAGAATACATTGATAAACCATATTTAATTGATGGTTTTAAATTTGATATTGGTGTTTATACTGTTGTAACATCAATTGATCCACTTCGTATTTATACATACAAAGGTGATGTTTTATTTCGTTTTTGTCCACATGAATATCATCCATTTGATCAAAATGACATTGATAAATATGTTGTTGGTGATGATTATTTACCAATATGGAATGTACCATCATTAAAAAAATATTATGTTGATTATGGTTTTTCAATGAAAGAAACATTTGATGCTTATGCTAAAACAAAAGGACAAAATCCAGATAAAATATGGAATAATATTTATCAAGCAATAACAACAATTGTTCTTGATAAAGAAAAAAAAATTGCTGAATTTTATAATAATTATCCAAGTAAAAGAAATTTTTTTGAAATGGTTAGATTTGATTTTATTATTGATGAAGATCTTAATGTTTTTGTTATGGAAGCAAATATGTCACCAAATTTATCATCAGCTCATTATCCACCAAATCGTTTGTTATATGAACAAGTATTATTTAATCTATTTGCACTTATTGGTATTGGACAAAGAATTGATCCTGTTTATAGAAAACCTCGGTAAGTAAAATCATCATTTCTTGATCTCGTTTAATGTTAATTTTATTTTTATTAATTTTTAGTAACTGGAAAGATCGTGAGATAGAAGTTGCTGATAAAAATATAGCTGTTCTTCCAGATGTTTGTTTAAAATGTGATGATTGCTTTAGAGTTGAATGTCAAATTTGTAAACCTTGTTTTACTGATGAAATGAGACAAATACTTGGACAATGTTATACTGAACATCAAAATAAAATGGATTATAAAAGAATATTTCCACCAAAAATTGTAAGTTCTATTTTATTATATTATCAAAAAGATTTTTCAATAATTTCATTTTAATTTTTAGACAAATGATATGGTGATTAAGGATTATTCAATGAAAAATCAATTGTTATTACGTTGGTATCAAGGAAAATGTGAAGCTGATTCATCTTGGTGTGATTAAATTTAACTTTTAAATTTTTCAAGCTTTTTTTTTTCATTTAAAATATATATATATTATCAAAATATTCATCTAGAAAATATTTTCATTCTTTTTTTTTTCGACCTTTTTTAATTTTTTCAACTGGTACATTTGGATTATCTCCTTTGTAAAAATTTTTAAGTAAACTCATTGCTTCATCACCCTTGACATCACTAATAATTTTAACGCTAGATTGATAAATACCAGACACTTCAAGCACACTTCCACATCCACCAAAACGATCATTTTGACAGCCATAAATAATACTGTTAACTTGTAGCTGATGAAGTGCTGCAGCACACATTATACATGGTTCAACAGTAACAACAACATCAATATCATTAAAAACTTGTTGATAATCAAGTTTATTAATTTTACAATAATTTATAACTTCATCAATGCAAATTATTTCAGCATGACGAGTTGCATTTTTAGTTTCATTAACTGTGTTATTACCAGATGCAATAATTTTATTTTTATAAATAAATATACAACCAACTGGTACTTCACCAGCTTTAAATGATTCTTCAGCTTTTGATAATGCAATATTCATCCATTTTATTTTTTCATTATCAGCCATTATGAATTTTTAAAATACTTTAAAATCAGTTGTTAAATTATCATCAATAAAATATTCAAGTAAATTTTCTTTTTTCAAAAAATCTAGTGTTAAATTTTGCCAATTTTTTCCAATTGTTGCACGAGGACTTGGATGAATCATCCATAAAACCTGTTGATCCAAAAAAAAATGACAAAATTAATGCTCAATATTTTTTAATTTTAATTTAATTTTCTCACTCTTGTTGAAAGTTTTGCTGTTTTAACAACTTTTTTAGCTCTTTGCTCGGAAAATCTTCCAACACCAATGATTATCTTGACATCAAGAATTTTAATAACCTCTATCAAAGCTTGATCACAAAATTCTTGTAGTTTTTTTTGCTCTGGACCCTTGAGAAGAAAACCAAAAAATAACAAAATTAATTTAATAATATTTAAAAAACAAGAAAAAAAAAATTACAGCTATGATGATGATTATGGTGGGTTTAAAAAAATTGCCTTAATTTCAGCAGGAGTGATGTTACGTCCTTGACTATCCATAAGTGCAATTGGACAATAATTACGTAAAAAACAATGACGAAAAAATGTATCTGGATTATTTGATAATTTTTTAAATAATGACCAAAATTTACGACCACTTATTTCACTACGTTTACATGAAAAACCATCAACTTGACGTTGTTCATGTTGTCTTTTTGGCTTATCAATATGTCCATTAATTTTTAACCAATCAATAACAATATTTATTTCACCAAATGGTACACCAGTTTGTGACATACCCCATGGTCCAGGATTCATACCAAGAATCATTATATTTTTTTTATCTCTACAATATTTATTGAGATAATTAAAATGTACTGTTTTAGCATATATTATTGGACAATAAATATAATCAATTGGATTATTATAATTTAATTTATCTAAATTAATACTTAAATTTAATTCAATATTTAGTAGATTATTTGGTATGTCAGAAAAATTATTTGACACTGTTATTATGCTTGTATTAATAGTGTTATTTTTTTCTTTTTCTTTTATATTTTTTGTATCAATAATGATGATTTTTTTTATTGAAAATATTGGTGTTAATGATGTTGATGGTCTTGGTTTATTACTGAGATCCAGGGGAAGATGTTCATCAGCAAATTTTGCTCTTTTTTCTCTCAAAACATCAGACATTATTTTTATTTTTAAATAATTATTATTAATTTAATGTTTACTTACAAATTTTATTGTTTATATTTATTGTTTATTTATTTATTTATTTATATTATCACCTCATTGTTGATAAACAGTTTGTTTTTATTTACTTGAAGCAACTTAAAGCTTCATTTACAAAAAAAATAAAAAAAAAAAACTGTCGCTGACTTTATTCAACACAGAGAGAAATCTGTTTTATCGATCCGGAATCACCTGATGGCTGATATCACCAAAATTCAAAGTTCATATCTTATATAAAGACTATTTACATAATCCACAATGGCATGATATTTTGTGTAAAATTTTGATTGGTTAACGATATTTCGGAGTCGTATAAATCTAGGTCAATATAGAAAATAGATTTTTTATTTTTTCATTTCTAGATAGTTAGACTTGAGTATCAATTGATAGACAAACTAAGCTCATAAAATTTAGCAAGTATCTAACAATTATTATTATTAACAACGTGTCAATAATATTCAACAAATTTTTATTATTTATTACTCGATTTATTAACTTTTAATTTTTGTTATAAATGGACAACAATATTTTACCATGTGCGAGTTGAATAATCAATCAGTAAGTATTATTTAATATTAATTTGTCATCCTTATACAAAAATTTGTCCTGTAGCCTCAAACATACCAACTGCTTGCAAAGAAGATAAAATAACCGAATATTTTTATAAAGTTGCTCACCCGTAAATCATTCTACTTAAAAACAATAAAACTTTTTTTCAATTTCAATTAAACAGATGAATAATTCATCTTATTACATTGTTCATTTAAAAATACAATAGATATTTAGAAGAAGAATGATTCACGGGTGAGCAACTTTATAAAAATATTCGGATATTTTAGTTTCTTTGCAAGCAGTTGGTATATTTGAGGCTACAGTACAAATTTTTGTACAATTGTGGCAAACTAAATCTCCACAACAAACTCTTATACTTTGACACTGAAAAAATAAAAAAATTCATAGTATTAAATAATTTATTAATGTAATTGTTACAAAAAAAATATGATTATCATTGTATGATGATGATTAATATTTTATAATACTTACTGATTGATTATTTAACTCGCACATGGTAGAATATTGTTGTCCATTTATTGAATAACAAAAATTAAAAATATTTAAAAATTATTATTACAAAAAGACAAATTTTTTTTAATATCTGTCATTTTAATTATTTATTTAATAATTCTATGACTAACGTTGTTAATAATAATAATAATTGTTAGTTTCTTGCTGAATTTTATGAGCTTAGTTTGTCTATCAATTGATAAGTCTAACTATCTAGAAATGAAAAAATAAAAATTGACTAAAAACCACCAAAATAAAAGTAACGTGAGTAAGAATAAACATTAAATTTTTACTTATATATTAAAGCTGTCTTGATTAAAAAATTTTAATAATTATTGTTTTTTTAGTACGTGATGTCAGTTGGACTTTATGTGAATCACCAAACCAGTTGTCAACAATAAACTTTGGTGAATCTTTTTCCAGTCCATTGCTTAATGTGAGTGATGTAATCATGGATAAATATACCACTGACAAAACAAAGAATTTATTCGAGTTACCAAAGTCTGATAATACCAAATCTTTATCAAGTGATGAGCAGCAGATTGAATAGCCACTAGTCAACTTGGATAAGGATCATTCAGTATCAATTTTTACTCATAATATTTATCCTGATACTTTCAACACTTTTTCATCAATTCCTGCTGATGAATTACAAGCAGAAATAATTAAAAATTATAATGAAGAAGTTATTAAATTTAATTTGATGCTTCAAAATCAACATCGTCTTTATCAACATGAAATTTAGAGTTTAAACTAGAAAGTAGAAAGCTTAAAAAAAATAAATATTAGTTTAAACTTTGAATTACGAGTTGAATAAGAAAAAAAGGATACAGTGAGAAAGACAACGAAAAAAAATTACAACAAAATTGTTCATTTAAAAAAAAATCTTTTAATTGAGTTATTTTATTGATTTATTTATAGTATGTGACAGGCAAAAGCCTACTAAAGCCAGAAAAAAATGTTTTGTTGGAAGATAAAAAATTGTATTTGATTTTTTTCATTCTTATATTAAAAAAAAAAAAAAAATTATTTTTTGAGTAACTTTTGTTTCAATTTTTTACAATTATTTTTATTAAACTGTCTGCAAACTTTGGTAATTTTTCAGAATATTTGATTTATTATTAATTAAAAAAAAATTAAGTGTTAACCTCTGGTTATATACTGCTTCTGTTATATACATATATATAGACCACATGTAAGCTCTAAAGATTGTTCAAATAATGCGCGCCTAAAAGTCGGCCATGTTTGATGCTTGTGCTAAATAAATAAGCAATAAGTATAAACAATAAAATTTGTAAGTAAATATTAAATTAATAATAATTACTTACAAATTTTATTGTTTACTTATTATTATTGATTATTATATTTTATTATCATCTCATTGTTGATAAGCAGTTTGTTTTTTATTTACTTAAAGCTTCATTTACAAAAAAACAACAAAAAACTGTCGCTGACTTCATTTAAAACAGAGAGAAATTTTCTTTATCGATACAAAAAAAAAATTAGCGGCTAAATTAGAAGTTAGATTATAATCTAATATCTAAAAAGAAATAAATAAATAAACAAGCTGATGTTGAATAATAATTGTTTGTTATTAACAAATGGCAGGTTTGTTGATAAAGAATATTGCTCAAAAACTCAATACAATGGTTACAGAAGAATCAGAATCTCTATGTCATCCTGAAAAATCAAGCAACAATAACAGTAAGTACTTATTGTTGATGATATTATTAACAACAATTAATAATTATTATATTTAAAACAGGTAATCCTACGTCATTTATTGATATTTTACGTCAATTAGTTCGAGATGATATTGGTTCATCATCAGATGCAATTGATAACACACGAATTCAAGTACCAGCTATTAAAAAATCAACAAATCGTTGGGCTGAATCAATGGCTAAATGTAAGCTAGAATTAGTATTTTTACAATGTACTGTTTGGTTGAAACATCTTGCTGGAGCATCAAATTACATACCATCTGATGAGCTAATGAAAATTGTTGAAGGACTTGATGATGAAAAAATATCAAACATAAATACACAAGAAAGTGACATTGTTCCAGGAACACCACAATTATCAAAGAAAAAAATTAATAATACAACAATAAAAACAATGACAACACCACAAAGAACATGGCCTGGAAAAATTGATAAACCATTGGGTTTTCATGATGGTAGAACAAGTTTAATACCACCATCTGAAGATGGTTGTAGTCAACAAAGTGCTGATTTATTTGATTCCCAATCATTACCAGATAATCAATTGAGTTATTATGACAGTGGTATGCATTCAATGCTCGTTCAAAAGACCAATTGTCAATCAAATATTGATAAAAATAATGAACAAATTGGTCCACCAGTTAAAAAAAAAAAGAAAAATGAATCATTGTTTGTTTCATCAGCTGTGTTATCATCATTTTTGGCTAATCATCCATTTAATAATATTGGTTTACAAGTTGTACGTGTATTATTATGTGCACTTGAAAGAAAAGATACATTTAAATATTCACGTAATCATTATGAAGAAATTAAAGAAGCTGTTGATGCTATTATTAATTTTATAAATTGTATTGAAAAAGAAGAAGATATTTATTATGGATATGTTAGCTTTTGTGTTCCTGTTGCTGTTGATAGTATAGAAAAAATTTGTTTTAATTATGACAATGAAGATGATGATGATGACATTGAGGTATTTATTAATATTTTTGATTATATAATTTTACTTAATTAATTGATTTGTTTTGTAATTTTATTTATCAGGAAATGGAACGATTAATACTGATGAAAATTATTCTTGAGCTTTGTAACATCAAGTCCATTTGTGAAAGAACAATAAGCATGATAATTACCAAAATTCATAGCTTAGAAAAATTATATACTGGTGAAAATAAATTAGCACCACCAGGAATTGATTATAAAATAATGGGTCTTGGTTTTTGTATTGATTTAGTGATGAATAAATATTTGGATATATTTTTAAAAAATTATACTGAAACAAAAATTGATTGGAAAAGAAAATTTAATCAATCAAAAACAAGTGAAAATTTTATAATAACAATTGTTGAAGAATTTAAATTAATATATAAAACAAATAGATTAATTTTTCCGCAATTTGGATTTTTAATTAGAGATATTTGGAAACGTCTTGTTGAAAAAATTCAACCAAGTGATTAATAATATTTTTAAATGTTAATATAAAATTAATATAAATTATTTTACATAAAAATAATAATATTTATTATTTTAAAATTATTTAAATAAATAATTTTTCAATTAAAAATTGTAATTTTAAAAATTACATTTTAATTTTAATTAGTTATATNAATAACGATATTTATAATTTTAAAATTATTTAAATAAATAATTTTTCAGTTAAAAATTGTAATTTTAAAAATTACATTTTAATTTTAATTAGTTATATTGTTAAAAAATTATTAATTTCATTTAATTAAACAATTAATTATCTTTAAATTTGATTAATTAATTTCAATTGAATCATTTAATTCAAATTAAGTTATTTAGATTTTAAAAATCAAATAAAAATTCGCTAAAATCATAAAAACAAAAATATCCATTGTAAAAATTGTCGCTGAATTTTTATTATCATTTTGATTTTGATGACAAAGAGCCATCTCATCATCTGGAATTAATTCCCTGGTGATATTTATAAATTTATCAAGTGAACAATATTCTTGACAATTTGAAAGTTTCATTGGAATAACAGTTCCATAAATACTATGACGATAATTGATCTAGAAAAAAGAATTATCAATCAACAATAAACGATATAAAAATAAAAAAATTATCTTACCTTGATGGAATATTTATTGTCAAATGAATCGTAATAAATTTCAAAGACTAAACTAGCACCAGGACTCAAAATATGAGGGATCCAAATATTTAAACTTTGCATAATTCCTTGTAAATTTTTTTCCTCACCACTGTATAAATATAATTTAATTTTATCATCACCATGATTATTTTTAAATTTAATTGTATCATCAATAATTTTACTGATAAAATTTCCACCATTTAATATTTTTTGAATTTTAGAATTTGATTGAAGTTCATATGACAAAAGTGTTACATTCATTAATTCTCCAATTGGAAAAATATCATTTGCCCAGCTTGGAATAACACCATTATTATCACGCTAAAAAAAAAACAAATTAATTTCAAGTGAATCATCAGCTTGAATGTATTTATAATGATGATGCTTACGATTGTCTCGAGAATTGAATAAATCAAGGCTACATCTGAAGGACTCTCGACTTTCTTTCCGTAATTCTCAGATACATAATTGAATAATGTTTTGTACATTGAAACATCTGTTTGCCATTTTTTATTAACAATATTTTCTTGTTCAATATAACTTGGACATAAATAACCAAGTAGTAATGTGTCATCTTCAATTGGTTGATAATCTATTTAAAGAAAAAACATAGAATATTAATTTTTTGTTTTTATAAATGATGATTAATCAAATGGTACCTGATACAACTGGCTGCCAGTCAAGATCATCATTCCATTTTTGAATATCAGATGGAGGCCAGAGACCAGCATTAACCAATTGTGCTGATATCATTGATAAAACATATTCAGATGTACGAACTTGTGTTATGTCTGGATGATAAATATCACCAAGAAATTCAGAGTAAGTTCTTCTAAGCTCAACACCAAGATTGTATAAATTCATTTTAGCTTGCTAAATTCCATACAATATTAAATACGTAAATTATTTATTTATTTTTTAAATCAATTTTTAGATACGTACGTTTGATATGTCATCAGTATTTTCTAGAAAATATTGGTAGTTTAATTTATCAGGATACACAATGTCATCATAAGAATTCATTTGAATTGGTGCATAAAGTTTATGAGAAAATATCTGAGGATAAATGATTTTTGTTTATTTAAAAAATTTGTTTTTTTAGGTTTATATAATACTTACAATATGGAGTAATTTTAATTGTGGAGTTGATAAAACTGGTGATACCAGGAGGATAATTAACATCCAACATTTAGACATTTTAATATTTGAATTTTTTAAAAGTTTTGAGAGAAAAAATATTGTCGACGATGTTGAGTCGATCAAAGACAAGCGGAAACTAAAATTATTAAAGATTGTTACATCAATAATAATTATTATTAAATTACAATAAATAAATATGTAGTTTTTAATTGATGGAAATAATCATCATTGATATTTCAAGGTTTAGAAATACCAGTTTAGTCATTACGTGTTTGAAATAAATTTGTTGTTTGCAATTTTTTTTTTATTAAGACAGAAATGAAGAAATTATCATTTAAATTGTTCTCATTTGTGGGATTATTTTATAAATGATAATAAAATATTTTTATCTTGTTCATTATCGTGCAAAGTAAATGACAAATTGATAAGTAAAATGTAATTCATTGATCTAATTATTTGAATTTTATTAAAAATTGTAATGTTTAATTGTTGATAAAATATAATAGATTAATGACTGATTTGTTTTTTTTTAATTAACATCGATTAATGCTTTAATCATTTAATTTGTAGACAAAAAAAATAACGTCTTATTATGAAATTTTGATGAGTAAATAATTGCAAATTAAGTCGATAAAAAATATTCATAAATTTATTTATTTATTAGGTTATTTATAAATATTAAAAATGATTATTAAATAGAATAATAATAATAATTAAAAGATGAGTAAATTTAATGATAATTTGTTTTTTTTAATCAAATATATTTATTATTTTTAAAATTGAAAAATGTTGTTTAAATAAAAAATATAAATTTCATTATAATAATTAAAAATTTATTATTTGTTTTTTATTTATTGATTATTTGTTTAAAATTTATTTTTACAAGTTTCATTTATATTTACAGTCATTGTTTGATGAATAAAATTTAACATTTATTTTATATGAAAATAGGAATAATTGTTTCGTATGAAAATGGAAATTGTTTTATGTAAAAACAATGGTAAAGATATAAAAATGCGTTAATGAAAGTTTTAAAAATTTAATTATCATCATGACCAAGATGTTGATGATTAATTTAATTCTTTTATTTTTAAGTTTGTTTTTAATACCAACCAATGCTGAGCTAAAAATTGAATTTTTAAATGTGGTAAGTAAAATTAATTTACCAATATTATATAAATTATTTATTTGATTTTTTTTCGATAGGTTTTTCGTCATGGAGATCGAGCACCAGGTAATCACACTTATCCAAATGATCCATATAAAATTTTTAATTATAAATTAAAAAGACATGGAGAGCTAACAAACGTATGTATAAAAAAAAAAAAATAGAAAATAATATAAAATACAAACAAGTTTATTAATAATTTGTAATTAATTTTTTAAGGCTGGTAAAAGACGTATGTATGATCTTGGTGGTGAGTTACGTAAATTGTATGGTGATTTCATTGGTGAAGATTACAGTTCAACAATTGTTAATGCTCGAAGTACTGATGGAGACAGATATAAAATGTCATGTGAACTTGTCATGGCATCATTATTCCAACCGAAGAATGATCAAATCTGGAATGAAAAATTAAATTGGCAGCCAACAATTGTCAATGTTGTTCCAAGTTATTTGGATATACTTATGTTTCCACAAGAATGTCCACAGTAAGTCAATTAAAAAAATTAAATATACATTTTAAATTATACTTTTAGCAAGAATAATTATTATTTTAATTATAATTTATCATTTTAGATACTTAAAAGAATTTTCAAGAGTCCAAGAGTTACCAGAAATAAAATTAAAAGTCAGTAAATTTGATGACTTTATGAAAAATTTAACTAAATGGACGGGACATAAAATAAACTCAGCAGCTGATATGTATCATTTGTATCATACATTATCACTAGAAAATGCATTAAATTTAACTCTACCTGACTGGACAAAAGGTGTATTTCCAGATGGATTATTATTAAATGGAACAGTTTTAGAATATGAAATAGCATCATATGGTACCACCCTCAAAAGACTCAATGGAGGTTCGTAAATAGTTCAATTAATTCAAACAAAAATTTAAATATATTTTACTCAATAAATAATAATATATTTCAGGTGTCCTGTTGAGAAATTTTACAGAAAGTATGCTAGATGTTATTAACAGTAAAACAAAAAATGTTAAAAAACTAAATTTATACAGTGGTGATCAAAAAAATGTTGCAACACTTCTCAATACTTTGGGTGTTTTTACTCCTCATGTTCCTCAATTTTCAAGTGCTGTTATTATGGAGTTACTAAGTGATTGTGGACAATATTATGTCAAGGTAAACATTTTTAAATAAATAATAATTATTAGTTGTTTTTATTTTTACAATATTATTATTTTTAAGGTTCGCTATTACAAAGGAATTCCAGAAGAAACAATAACATTGAAAATACCAGGATGTGAAGAATTATGCCCTTTTGAAAATTTTACAAAATTAATGGAACCAGTTATTCCAAGTGACGATGAATTGTACTGTCCAAAATTGCCATTAAATATTTTAATCAAAAAAATTTATGATGATTTTATTCGTATATGAATTCAACGTGTATTGTTTATTCAGCATGAACAAATTTTACTCAAGTGTAATTAACAAAAAAACAAGTACTCTTTAATAATTACAAAAAAAATTATTTTTAAAATTAATTTAATGTAGTTTATAATTTTTATAATTTAATTTGTATATTTTTTTTTACAATACATTAATAAAAAATATGTAAATAATAATTATTATCTTTTAAAAATTTTTTTTCGTTATAATTTTATTTATTTAATTCAACTGAAATCACCTGTTTATGATTTATTTATTTTAAATTAAAAAAAAATTATTATTATTATTATTATTATTATATATTTAATAAGCTGATTTATTTTTATAATAAAATTTATTCAGTTGTAAATGATATTATTATAAAACGTATATAAATTTTTTTTTATTTTATTTTTTTATTATTTTTAATACGTTTTTTTTTTTAATCGTTAAAATAATAGTTTTTTTATCATTTCGATAAGAGTAAAAACATTGAAATAATAGTCTCGAGTTTCTTTTCTTCAATTTGTATAAATATTTAAAAAATGGCATTGTTGTTAAATGGCTGTTTTATAAACAAACAATTTAAAAGAATAAAACGAATTGTCGTTTAATAATTTGTCATTATTCAAGATGAAAAATTTAACACTGATTTATTTTTTAATTTTTATTTTTGCATTGAGAATAAACGCAGAGCCAAAAATTGAATATATAAGTGTTGTAAGTATTGTCAAAAAAAAAAATAAGGTATTTTAGATATTATTTATTAATTAATTTTTAATTTTTTTCATCAGTTATTTCGACATGGAGAACGTGCACCAGATTATAATGAATATTCAAATGATCCATACAGATATTCTACTTATTCACCAGAAGGAA
>MKYW01000002.1:4473056-4486227 GCA_015776835.1 Aphidius ervi
AAAAAAAAATAAAAAAAGATTTCGCGAATTTTCCCTTGACAATTTCAACGAGTCTTTTGCAATGCTCTTTCAATGTCATGGTTTATTAATGAAGGTGAAAAATGTTGAATTGCAGCAAATGTAATTTTTTTTTTTTTCTTTTTTCATTATTATTATTTTTCCCACTGGAAAGCGTTGAAATTTATCAGATTTTTTTTTTCTATTATTTAAACATTTTTTCATCAATTTTTCAGAAAAATGAGAAAACAAAAATCTCAGTTTTTCATGTTATAAATTTTTTAACTTCTGTTCTGTTTTTATAAATAAAAATTAAATATATAAAGTAAAATTTTCTTAATTTCTTGATGTTGTTATTTAAGATAGAAATTTTTTCTATGAAAATATTTAACTTGACGTAAGTTTCATGTCACAAACTGCTGTTGAGAAATAATTTTTGTTATTGCTGTTTAATTTTGTAATTTTCAAGAAGAGTATAAAGTAGTTCAAGTTGTTTATAAGTATACAATATCCAAAGGGTTATTATAATTAATTACAAACAAACAACTTTGAGTATCTTGACACGTTTAACATAATATCCGTCTTATCGAGACATGCAAGGATATCAAATGACAAGATGTTTGTTACAAGTAGGCTAAATGATACAGACGATAAAAACACTTGATGTTTTGTTTGAAATTTTCAATTCAAACGAATGTATTATTTAATTAAATTATTATTTGGTTCATTGATATGTTCAATCCTCGTGGTATTATATTTCTATTGAAATCTCTCAATTATTTTGTAATGTTGGATATATTCCTGAAACAATACACAATTACGTATTAATTTTCAGTACATTTTGAACAATAATGTTGTCGATAAACGTATATGAAATTTATACACAATGCAGCTTGTGTTAATAATGATTTTATTTTGAAAAATATACAAACAAATAGTATACTCATACTTTTGTAATATTTTATTTCAAAAATCATTGTTTAGATTGTCTAGAAAATTATATATATTTCGAAATACATTTGTAAATTTTTTTATTTTTTTCACAATTTTATTATTGTTATTAAAATTATTTAACACGAATTAATTGTATAAATAATTTGATTGTATTTTATTTTCAATTGTAAATTTACAATTAATTTTTAATGTTCAGAATGGATCATTTGTAAATATTTGAATATTTTAAAGCTTTTTTTTGTTACGAAATTTTTATTATCATAATTCATTTGGTAATTTAAAAAAATATTTTTATATATTTTTATAAATATTAAAATCAATTATTATTATTTTTTGGGTCGTGTAAATTTATCTTGCAATTATTTATTTACAGAAATAATTTATATTTTTTTTTTGTTACTAATATTTGACCTGGAAAAGTGAGTTTTATTATTAGATATATTTAAAACAATATACCAAAGGAAACTTTTTTATTTTTATAATTTTATTATATTGATTTATTTACATAAATAATTAGGGAATTCAAAAATAATCCTCTTTTTTCATCAATTATAATTATTTTCTTACGAATTTATTTATATTTTTTTATATTATATTATATTTTATTTTCAATTGCCTAAAGAATTTTAAAAATTATTTCGAAATTCACCAGTTAGTTAGAAAGTTTTTAACTACTTCTAAAAATTATTAATCCATTTGATGATTAAAAAAAAAAAAATTAATAAAGCTTCAATTTATTTTTTGTAAGCTCCATAAACATTTACATATTTTTGGAATTTTTCCTCACGCAAAATAAATAATAATATCGATAGAAATAATGTTAATATTGTCATTAAAATTTGAAACTCGTTCATGACTAATTTGAATAAATGTTTCGTTAAAGATATACAATAATAAATTTGCAATAAAATATATAGATACTTGTATAAGTAGAGCAATTGAAGGTAAAACGAATGTTTGCATCAAAATGCTCATTGGTGGTACAACTTGAAACTATTCCGGATATCCTTTATCAAGAAAATTCATTTTATATATATATTTGAAATTCTCCGAGTAACGTTACTTCATGTATATATATTTGTAGAAGGTTTATATATTAGAATCGTCAGTGTAAATGATAAAATAGAGGAAAGAAAAGGATGGCATTAACATTTTCAGGTTTCCGCAGGCAATTCCTGTTGGCCAGTTTGCTGTCGGTACTTCCGCTTGTCCGACGTGCACGTTTACCATCTTCATCAAATTTAAATATATATTCTAAAATTTTCTTTCTAATACTAAATGTATAAATTAAATAAATAATTAAATTAAATACATTTTATCTGTTATTAATTTTTGATCAATGACATTTAAACTATCTATCATTTTTATTATTAATTATGGTATCATTAATCTTCAAGTTTATTGTGTTAATATAAATATAATTAAATAATTAAAATATAAATATTAAAGTTACACTTGAATTTAAAAAAAAACATGAATAATAAATTTTTAGGTATATGATTTTAAATTAAATTTTAATGTGTTATTAATTTTTTTGTAAATTCATAAAATATATTATGAGAACAATATAAAAATGTAATATTATAAAAATTATATTGTTTGAGTAATAAAAGAAATATCATAAAAGCTTCAATGAACAATTTTATGATAAGACGTTAAAATTTAATAATAATAATAATAATAATAATAAAGTAATATTATGAGGAAAAAATAATAATAAAATAAAATGACTGAGACAAAGGATTTTGTTGAATTTATATTTTTTTTTTTGATGTATATAATGTTACTAATGGGATTGTCGTAAACAAGAGAAGCAATTGATATGCCAATGTTGATGAGCTTTTTCATTGTTCATGTAAATCGATATTTTTAGCTCGAATGTTTATAATTAACTTCTGATGTTTTTCATGTTACACGAGAAGCAGTGTTTATCAAATGCAGCATCTATATAGTCACAACAAATTTTTAGTCTTATTAGAAGTTTAAAAAAGTAAATAATCATTTCGAAATATTTAATTTTTCTCTATGAAAAAAATTTTTCTCTGTTACAAATTATTTATTTATTTATTTATTTATTTATCTAGTGGTATAAATACCAATTGAAGGACTACAGAGTAAAATTACTACCAGAGTAATTTAGCATTTAATAAAAAAAATATAACAAATTAAAAATTCAGGTTGAACCAACAAGTATATAAAATAAAAATATAAAAATAAAATATGAAAAATGATACGAATTGCAACAAGATAAATGATAAATCAATATTATGAGTCTATATTATTGCACTATGTAAATTGCCACTGTTGATAACGACATTATTAAGTAAAAATAAAAATATAAATTAATCCAAAATTAATTACAGCATACTGTTACACATCTTGAGACAATTTCAAGCATTGTAATACATAGATATATGATCACTGAATATATTTTCAGACATTATTAATTTTTTTGGATATTTTATATTTAATAATAGAAAGGCGTATGTTTAATTGATTAATAAACTTGTTTTTTTATTATTTATGAATATTTTTATTTTTTTAATTTAATTATTCATTGAATTTTGTTGAAATTATGTGAAAAAAAAAAAATTATAAAAATATTTTGATAGAAAAAATTCTTAGAAACAGGTTCTTTTTCGTTTTTAGCATTTGAAATTTTTTTTTAACAATTGTCAATGTGTTGAGTTGATAATATTATAAATATTAAAATAATAATGAAATTAAAAATAAAAAAAATAAGCAATGAAGAGTAAAGTAATTAATGATTCAAAAAGTGTGGAAAAATGATTGTTATGCATTGAAGAAGAAGATTGTTCTTTGCAATCTTTAGACATTTGAGAGTACTTTGCTTGAAAATTCATGGTTGACCAGTCAAACGGAAGAATGAAGCAATTAATGGGCGTCGTGAGCCTTCTTATATGGGTTTTACTCTACTGTCGTTGAAGAAAAACTACAGAAGAAGAATCAAAAAGAAAAAAAGTGTGATTCTTTAAATAAGAAAAATAAAAAAAATAATATATAAAAAATTTTAAAATAAAAAAATAGTCAAGTTTTATACGAAGGACTTTCAATGGAATTCCCGTTTTCAAGTACGTGCCATGACTGGCCAATACACATTTTTTTAAAACATATATATATATATAAAATAGATAAGAAAAAAATGAAACTAAAAAAGTCATGCTTGATTCATTCAGAATTTATATCGATTCAACATTTATCTTATTTTATAAATTTTATTTTTCTTTTCATAAAATTGCATTGTATTTTGACGAAATATAGTTTAATTATTAAAAAAGAAAATATTTTAATTAAATTAATTTTATTTCATTAGCTAATAGTATAATAAAAGCTTGTATTTTATTAAAACTAATTTAATTTTCATTATTTTTTCTTTAACAATTATTTTAGTTGAGAAAAAACAAAAAAAAAAATTTCAAACTTTTTTGTTAAATTAGTTTTGCGATGAAAATTTATGATACAAACACATTTATTAACTAATTTATTTATGTTATTTAGGATCTATCAATGTTAAGAAAAATATATAAAAATAAAAATACTTGTGGTTGTTACAAGTAGAACGAAATTGCAATGGTCAGACTCATGAACAACTTCAATCTTGGCAACACGTACGTGACGTTTTCAGCAAATAAATATATATATAAAAAAAACTTGTATGCTATCTAAGAAGAACAAAAAAATGTATATAAAATAATATAAAAAAAATAAAAAAAAAAGAAAATCACGTAACAGAAAAACCAAAAAAGAAAAAAAAAAAAAAACAAGATGGTTCAGTGTGACTTAAAAAAAATGTGTCGCTCGATAAACTTTTCTTTCCGAGTACTGGTAAAAAAAAAAGAAAAAGAGTAGCAGTGTTACTGCAGGTGTAGAAAAATGAAAAATAAAGAGTTAAAAAATATAAGAAAATAAAAAAAAAAAAAGCTCTCACGATGACAGTATAAAATAAGCCAGTTAGATTGAAGATGAAAAGTTTTTCTGGTTGGGATAATAAACGATAACCCTTTTTTTTGAGAGTTGAAGTGAATCGCTCAATTTTCGTCTATTCACTGTTAACAAATTTGTTCGACCACGTTGAAATTTAACCACGAATTCATGAACAAGCCACACGGACAAGAGGCAAATGCAGCTTGTGGTAGTTGGAGCTTTGTGGTTGGCAAAGTGAAAATTGGAATTGAGAGAGAATACAGTTTTAGATTTGAGACTTATTTAGATAAAAGACACGCACTGATTTACTATATATACATATAAAAAAATGTATATTGTATTTGAGGGATGAAAAATATATAATTCGACAGTTAAATTAACATACCAAGATGAAATTTGACTACTTGAATTATTTTTATATAGGTTTTTTAATAAAATTATTTTTCATTGAATATATCTGATCAATCGAATGATGATATATAAATTTGCAAATGTAAATTGTATTAAAAGTATAAAAATAAAATTGTAGTCACGCTTTTCCTTCGTTAGTTGGTTTACATTTAAAAGCTCGCTCTCAAATTCACTTGGAAATAAGATCGATTATATTGAACGCTTTAGAATTTTCAATTGTTGAAATTAAAATGTTAGCTGTAGATTTTACATTTCCTTCTTTACTTGAGATCATTGAATCTTTTATGTTTGTGCCGTTTTTTTTTTTTTTATAATTTATAAATATATTATTATTATTTTTTTAAATTGAATTGTGGATTAATGATTTATTTTAATTTGTACTTTTGAATTTGCTTTCGTCATGGATGGATTGGGTACATTTGAAGCTGTCTTAATTAAAAATAAATTAGCGTTAAAAATTGATCATTTTAATTTTTAATGTTTAGATTGGATCATTTGGAAATATTTGAATATTTTAAAGCTTTTTTTTTGTTACGAAGTTTTTATTATTATATTTATTTGGTAATTTAAAAAAATATTTTTATATATTTTTATAAATATTAAAATCAATTATTATTTTTTGGGTCGTGTAAGTTTATTTTGCAATTATTTATTTACAGAAATAATTTATATTTTTTATTTATTACTAATATTTGACCTGGAAAAGTACGTTTTATTATTAAATATATATTTTGAAACTTTTTTAATTTTTGTAATATTATTATATTGATTTATTTACATGAATAATTAATAGCTAAAAAAATAATACATTTCAAAAATAAATTCTGATATTTTTCTTACTGATTAAATAAATAATAAATGAATTTTATTATTTCAAAATTTATTTATTGATTTATTTACATAAATAATTAGGGGCTTCAAAAATAATCCTTTTTTTTCATCAATTATAATTATTTTATGACTAATTTATTTATATTTTTTTGAAATTTACTTTTAAAAATTAATTAATAGTTCAAAAATAATTATTTTTAATTTTTTAATGTCTTAATTGAATGCCAATATTTTAATATTTATAAAAAAAGTTTTTTTACATAATTTTATTGTTGTAATTTTAAAATACAATTATAAAATTTGACAAACAGTTTAATTTTTTTAATTTTTATTTTAACCAGATGTTGTTATTATTATTTTATTTTTTCATCAAATTTTTTTAGCATCTTTTTTAATATTTTATAAAAAACTTATTTATTTATTTTTTTTAATTTAATTTCAAATATTATTATTTATTTTGTAATTATTCATTAACATGTGATTTTTATTTTCTGTAAATATTTTTGTTTCGATTAATTTTAGTACAACATTCTTATAATTTTTTTTTTTTTAATTTTTTTAAATAGAAAACAGACATTAAATAATCATGTAAATTATTTATATACCTTCAATTATATTTTTTTTTTCCAGGGATTGCAGTAAAATTTTATTATTCATCGAACATATTGAGAAACTTTTCGCTAATATTTTAAAAATTCAATAAATCAAATATTCTTGATGAACTTTTTTTTCAACTCTTTATTTAATCTAAAAAAAAAAAAAATCCGATAATTATTTATAAATGTTTAATAAACTTTCTGAGATCAATATTTAAATTACAATTTTTTTTAAAAATTGTTCATGCTTGCATCGAAAATTGTCTTATAAAAAAAAAGAATATATATTTATTTATTTTTTAATCTTTTCCTTAGTCTTTTTTATAATAAATTATTCTCTTCTCAATAAAATCCATGAAAGCTTTTTAAATTTCATTCAAAAAAACTCAAATTCCATTATAAAATAAAAACAAATAAATAAAAAAAATCACTTGCTAAATACTGAAACAGTATATACACAATTGATTTTATTCAAATAAAATAAAATACATCTCTATTATCATCGAGTCTTTTTTCACGAAGATGATTTGTATTTTATTACAAAAAACTCATTCAAGTAGAAAATTGATAACTCGCGTAGTCAAAAGTGCAATATAACTAACACAGACAAGAAATAAAAAATGAAAAAAAAAAAAAAACACTTCTTATCTCTGCTTATCCAATTTTTCTCAGCAGTTATTTCATTCACTTTTTCATCTATTTTTTCACACTCATTTACCATCACTTATTTGATAGACTTCATTCATTTATAATATTTTTATTTTATTTTCAACTTGGCATTAAATTATTACATCAAAAATGAAATATAATTAATTTACAATAATACAAGTTGAATGATTAATTGTATGTAATATAATATTAAAAATAAATCATGATAAATTGTTTCAATTTTTAAGAGTATAAATATCGAAAGTTAGTTTTAAGTGTGTAAATTTTTTGTACAAGTATATAACATAAATGATTAATAATAATTGATCCTACTAAACTCAGGATTAGCTTGTAATTGAATGAACTATGATCGTCCATTAGCAATAACCTGTGATGATGTGTCCATCGTAGAAATACCCACTGGCAATTATTACATGTTTGATATTCTCAATTTGAGCTCAAAATCAACCACCTCAGGCTTAAATCATTAGATGATCTGATCCCTGATTTCATGTCATCAACTAATATCACGCTTCATTGAAATATCAAATATATATATCTTTGATTATTCAACACCATAAAAATATTTACTTTTTTTTTTTTTCCAATAAAATCATCTTCGTGAAAGAAGACTCAATGATAATAGAGATTTATTTTATTTCAACAAAATCAATTGTGTATATACTGTTTCAGTATTTAGCAAATGATTTTTATTTATTTATTTGTTTTTATTTTATAATGGAATTTGAGTTTTTTTTTATTTTAATATAATTTAAAAAGCTTTCATGAATTTTATTGAGAAGAAAATAATTTATTATAAAAAAGATTAAAAAATAAAAAGTACTACGAAATGATGAGAATTTAAAAAATAAATAAATATACACTATTTTTTTTACAAGACAATTATTAAAGCAACTATTAATAGTTAAATTGTAAATTTCAAAAAGAATTATATATTTTTTTTTAATTTATAGCATTGATTTTGATGAGTAAAATAACAATTTAAATATTAAAAAAAAAAATTCATTGTTACAAATAAGTTATATTTTAAATATTTAAACTTTCAATATAAAATTATTAATAATAATAGTAATAATAATAATAATTAATCAAAAATTATTTATTTAATTTTTTCAATTTAATTTATATTGATGAAAATAATTAGGTCGTATACATATTTCTTTTACAGAGTGTATTATTGTTGGATCACTTGTGTGACATTCACTTATCATGTTGATTTTGTAATGTAGTTGTAGTTGTTACCTCAAGTATATATATCTTATGTTACAATCATGTAGATAATAGATATATATAATATATAAACTGATGATGTAGTACAACACAAAGTACACAAATTTATATCGAGTACATCTGTGAACAAGTTGCCTTCAATTGTACTTACAGAGGCAAATAATAATAAAAAAAAAATTTATAAAATTAAATTGAAGTATCAATTATATCAATATTGTGTCAACTGTCTTTATTGAATGATAATATTATAAAAAATAATTGAAAACTCATTTCATATCAAGTAACAATCAAATGTGTTTAATGATTATAAAAAAAAAAAAATTATAATCACTTGAAATAATTATATTTCATTGTTATAAAATTTTTTAATTTAATTGTTTTTTAAAATTTTTTCAAAATCAATTTATATTAAACTTTTAATATATTTTTTTTTTTTTTTTATATTATTAATATTTCAATAAAAATGAACTTTTTATATCATTTTTTTTTTCAAATGTAATTATGACAGTTTTTTTTTTATTTTTTTTTCAATTATTTGTTGTTAATTGAGTTTTCTAAATTAATTTTTAAAAGATTTTATACCAATGAAAATTTTATTTTATTCATGTAATTTTATCTTGCTTTTTTTTTTTTTTTATACAAATAATTTTTATTGATTTTTTTTAGTTTAAATAATTGACTTTGCAAAATATAATAAAACCAACAATGAGATAAATTTTTTCTATTATTTTTTCATACATTTATTTCAATTACTTCCTTATTTTCAATTTTTTTTTCAAAATATTATTGACATTATTTTTTCTGTTACATTAATCGTTCAATATAAATAAATAAAATGAAATCCTAAAAAAATATTTTTTTAAATTAAATTTTACATTTCAAAAAATTAAAATTTAACTATCAAATTTATAAAATATTTTTAATCTCTATTTTTATAATTACAATAAGATATTCAATAACAATAACAACAATAATAATTTGTCCTTAATAATTTACATAAAAATAAAGTAAAAAAGTGAAAAAAAAAAGAAAATTCAGTCAAATATTTGTTAATATAATTTTAAATATCAATGTTTTATTCATAGTTTAAAAATTTTTCATTTTCATTTTCATGATTTAATGGTATGTTGTGTATATTACATGTAAATCAGTGATAACATCCAAAATGGTTACGTTATTGCTCGTAAAAAGAAGCAAGATGTACATTTTAACGAACCAAAAATTGCTTTTACAATATGTCTTTATTGTTAGTTATAACAAAAGCTTGACCTATCCTATTCACGACACATTATTATCATTATTATTATTATTTAAAACACAATATTATAGTTCAAGCATACAACAAAGAGACATAGTAATATAAAAATCAATTACAGATGAACTACCAGCTTGAATAAAGACAAGAAAATAATTGAAAAAAAATTAAAAATTAAACAAAGCAAAAAAAAAAAAACAAACGAGCAAGGTTAGACAATTTTATTATTCATTCAATCATTAATAACATTTTTTTTTTTTTCAAACGTGAACAACTTGGAATATTTTTACCTTGTTAAAGAATTGTTAACTTTATATTTAACATTTTTTTTTTTCTATTTTATTTCATTTTTATTCCTTGTGTTTAATTTATTTATTTTTTTTTTCTATTTTTTCCTTTCTTTTATTTATTTTAATTTAATTTTTTATTCTTTTTTTTTCTTCTCGTAAAGCAAGTAAAACCACTGTGCTCTCATTGTACCATTGTATTAGCAGAAATGTCTCATTTGGTGTTTTCTCAGTTTTGTTTTGATATATATAAAAATAGAGTAGACAGCTGTGAATGTTCCAAGTAATGCTCATGATAATGATATTATCAACAACACAATTTAACACACATTAACAAATAAAAAATAATTTTTTATTTTTATTTAATAAATTGCTTGGAATTTAAATTATTATTTATAAATTTTATCTGTCATTATTATTATTTTATTTATATGCATTATTACGTTTCATTTTTTGGTTTTAAAAATATTCTGGTGGGTGTTTTTTTGAATTAATATATTAATGGAAAGGGTGTTAATGTTATGTCGACCTCTGTGAGCTTTTCTCACTCTATCTCTCTTCATTAATTTTACCTTGGTTCACGTATATATATTCAGGTAAATTGCTACTTGTAATGTTAAATGTTAATGAGGCCTGAGAGTGAGACAACCTTGTTTTTAACCAACTCTATATATTTTTTTTTTTTCTTTTTTATACAATTTTTTTTTTTTTTACTACCATGTATACATACTTTTATACTTTATTATATTATTATTATTTCAAAATGTATATTCATTTAATTTTTTTTTGATATTTATTATCATTAAAAAATTATAAATAATAAATTAAATTAATTTTTATTTATCAATTAATTTTTCAATATTTTTTTATGAATTTTTTTATTAATTATTTAGTAATTATATTGAAAATAATTTTTTAAAATAAGTAAAATTANAATTAAATTTGCTAAAAAATAAATGTACAAATAAAATAAAATAAATAAAATTCATATTAAAAAATTTTTAAATTCTTAAAAATTATAATTATCGTAATATACAATTGAATTACACGTAAATTGATATTTAATAATTTTAATAAATTTATATAATTAATATCAATAATAATAATGTTAAAATAATAAATATATTTTGACATGAAAATATAAGTTAGTTGACCAGTAAAACGTGCGGTCAAAAACAACATTTACAAGGTGTACCAATGGTGTTTGGATTTTCCTGGAATATCTGAAAAGTCTGCGTATCGACAGCTGCACCACCCAAGCACAATATATAAACACATTGATATATAAATACATATATACATTGATATCGTTGAGATTGGAAAGTAGAGTCCAAGCATTGAGAACAAGTATTATATAGATTACAGTAAACAAGAGAGAGACATACAGACAAAATACAAGTGTTAGAGAGAAATTGAGATAGAGAGAAATTGTTGGAGCATGAACATTTAGAAAATCCAGAACAAGAGTAAAGTTTGAACTTGTAGTTTGTCCTCTTGAACGCTCCTGTGAGATCTTTCTCATCCTTTCTAATATTCCATAGTTGACCACCACGTTTTGTTGTTCAATATAAACGATACGAGAGATGAGAAATTTCACGAGCCGGTCAACACCGTATGCCCCAAACGATTATTACCGTACCAAACTTTTGTCACTCTCAGTTGACCTTTGGTTAGTCTCACCCACATCCAGCTTCTTCCTCTTCCTCCTCTTCTTCATCATCTTATATCTACATTGTTTTTTTTTTATCTTTTTTTCTATCTTGTTCTCTCTTACATCTTGTGTAACTCTCATCTATAATAATAATAATAATATGGATATAACTCTTGTAGAAACCCTCGGAAATTTTACTTGTCGTGGTGAAACTCTCTGTCCATGTGGTTTCTCAAACAACTACTATTATTATTATATATATTTTTTTTTGGATGTGTTGCTTTATCACAACTAAAATGTCATTTTAAAGTTTTACTTCTACTCTCGGTCACGTACCAACTGACATGTGACTCATAACATTGAGACAACAAATGACAAAACAAAATAAACATTATAATTGTACTTGTATTTATACAGAGAAATTAATATATATATATTTTTTTTAACGTATGTCAGTAATAAACACCCTCTTTTTTAACTCTTTGTTTGTTTTGTTATTGTCTGTATGACACGTTTTATTCTGTAGACAATTTAACATTATATTTATTAAAATTAAAAAAATTGTATTTTATACTCAATTAATTTTAGTACTATATATTTTAAGTTTAAAATTTTAAAAAGTTGGAAAATAAAATTAATTTTCCATTTTTAAAAATTGTGTCAAGTAAATATAAAAATAACTTTTTATTTTTTTTTCAGCAAGTAGTATGAACTCATTTTAGTCGGACAAATTAAATAATTTAAAATTTAAGTATTATAAAAAATGAAAATAAAATTATTTGGTAGATTATATTATTAAAAATTGAAAATCTAATTTATTTATTTTTAAATATTTTTTAATTTTTAAAATATTAATTTTATATGATTTTTTTTTTTACAAAATAAATTACCTCAGTATTTAATTTTTTTTTTAAAATTATTTTGAAGTGTCAAAATAAACAATAGTAATTGTACTTTATATATAAATTAAAATAAAAATATAACTCACGTATCTGTCAGTAAAAAAACACCCTTTTTAATAGTGCTCTCGTTGTTTTTTTTTTAATTTAAATTTTTATTTTGTATTATTGCCTGTATGACACGTTTTATTCTGTAAAAAATTCAACATAATTTGTATATATATACATAAACTTGCTGAGTGAATAGTTGCTAAAGAAAAAAGTAAAAATAAAATAAAATAGTAAAGTAAGTTTGATTGACTCGCCCTTAGTTGAAGAACGACAAGTCGTGCACGTTCAAAAAGTCTCAAAGGCAAAGCGGAAATCTTGGATAGATCGAATCTCCGTTGGGATCATCGAGAACTTAAGAGTGAATGTGACTGTGTATGTATGTTTTTTTTTTTTTT
>MKYW01000002.1:4487272-4518312 GCA_015776835.1 Aphidius ervi
TCTCTTTTATTACGGAAATGAAAAATATATATAGTTTTTTTTTTTGGTTTTAAAATAATTTATTGGGATTCGTCAATTCTCATTGTACTAGTCAACTATTCTGACACAAACAAATGATAGAAAAATAATATAAACTGATAACAATTATTTTAAATTTAAATTTAATTAATCTAAAGAATTTAATCTTTTTGCAAGTACTTGATTTAATTCAACATCAATTGATTGTCTTCGTTCTTTTCCTTCTGTTATCATTTTTTGCCAATCAAATGGATCTTTGAATTCAAAATTTTTTAATTTTTCTATTGCATTTTTAGATATTTCTTCATATTCTCGTATTATTTCTTGTTTTAAATTTGGTTTTTCCTGGAAATTAAAATTAAATTTATTGGCTTAATTTTATAAATTAACGCCTTAATTAATTTTAAGAATTTGCAATTTTTTAATCATAAAAAGAACAATCTAATTTTCATAGATCAAAGCATTATTTAATTTAAAATCTTTCAATTTTATTTTCATAAAAATAAAAAGCTCATTACAAAAAGACTATTGTCCTTAGAATAGAGCTTTTTTTTTTTGAGCTAATTCAAGTTTCAAGACACAAGCTTTTTATATTTTTTTGTCAAATAAATCCTTTAAATTTATATAAAAAAAAAATGCCAATGAAATTAAAAAAATTAAATAATAATTTTATAATAATTACTTTATTTTCAATATCTTCAATGATTGCTTTAACTTGAATAATTTCAGTATCTTGTTTATTTTTATTATCATCATTGTCAGTTTTATATTTAACATTACTTTGACGTATTTTTTCAGGTATAAATTTAGCAATTCCATCAGCAAATATTTTATCTTGTTGTAACATGGTTGTCCGAATTCTTTGTTGTTTTATTTTATTTTCTTTTCTTAGCTTAAGTACTGGTTCCCTTCGTCTCTCAAGATCTTCTGGTCTTAAGCCTTTTTTTTCTAAAATAACTCTTTGCATTCGTTGTAATTCTATTTTTTTCCATTGTGCTTTAGCTTGCTCCAAAAATTCACCGGGTTTTCGTTTCTACAAATAAATGTTAAAGTCAAATAAAAATAAGAAAAAAATTTAATATTATATATAAATAAAATTCAACAACTGACAAATAAGCCAAAATAGATAATAAAAAAATAATAATAATAATAAAATAATAAAAATAATAATAGTTTTGAATTTATTTTGTATGTATATATAGAATAAAAAGATGGATAGTTAGGTCTTGAGTGCCCAAGGCTAGATGTATGTTGTATATATACTTCAAGTGATTTCAAGCCGATTTTCTCAGTCAATTCTGCCATTTCCGTTTGAGTCTTTTCCACAGCATCAATTCGTTTTTGTTCTGGTTTTTTTACTTCTCGTATCCTGTTTTGCTCAATGCTCTTGACGTTACTTTCCGTCCAAAAGTTTTGCCATCTATTGAACTGTATGATCTAGCATTGGGGATAAACATTTGTATAAAATGAATATGAAATATCCTTACAGTAAATCCATGCTATTTTATATTTATAAAAATTTTATATATCTACTACATTTTATACATGTTCAGGATTTATATTTATCCTTAAGAAAATATTCTTTTGATTGTCAAATAATAATAAATAAAATTTTACAATTTAAATATTTAAAAATGATTAAATAAATTGATAAATAATTTTTTTATTTAATTAATTTTATAAATTTTTAATTTATTATTTAGTTGTAAATTATTATAAATATTTATTGTTGAAATATATATTTAAAATTTAATTTATTTGAATATTTTTATATTTTTTTTTTCACTAATTTATTTATTTATTTAACAATAAATAAATAAATAAATAAATAATTATTAATTTTAAAAGGTGCTATATATTTTGTTAAATTGTAGGAAAAAATTTATTTTTATTTAAACTAGTTATTTAATTATAAATTAGACAAAAATTAATATTAAAAAAAAAAAAAAAAATTAAAAGGTTTTTGACAACTTTTTGCTATTTTAAATTAATTAATTTGTATATTGGGAATTGCATATTAATTAATTAATATTTTGAAGTTTTTTTAATTGGCTAATTTGATAGTAAATATATATAAATAAAAATAAATACCCTTTCAACTTCAGAATCAATGTATTTATGAAACCAATTAACATGGCTCTCTTCAAATATAAGTAAATTTTGTGGTGCTAAAAAAATTCTCATAGCACCATTAAAATCACAAAATGCAATGCATTGTGGATTAAGATAGAGATTATGAGTATATATTCCAGTTATAATACCACCAGAGACACTTTGAGTAAAGCATGGCTCGTGTGACTTGACAATAAGATCCCAAATTTCAACTGTACCGTCATCACGTCCAAGAATCATAACAGTTGGACGAAATGTTCCCCATGAACAAGCACTATAACTGTTAATATTTAAATAATTTAAACATTATATAAAAAAAAAAAATTTCAAGCATTTAATAAAATATAAAAAAAAAAAATTTAATAAATTATTTAAAGTTTAAAAATAAAATAATAAAAACTTGTGAACTTTTTAAAAAATATTTTAAAAATTATTATAAATTTTATTTTTATATTTTAAATAAAAATTTATATTTCATTGTTTATATTTTTTCTTTTAAATAAATTATTAAATAATTAAATTAAATGAATAATTTATCCAATAAAAGATGAAATTATATACTTGAAATATTTATGATTTTTTAAATTAAAAAAATTAAAAATTTCAACGTCAAAAATATTTAATAACAATATTATAAATTTAAATTAAAAAATTATTAGTTATTAATATTTTTTATCTGTTTTTTTATGTTGATAAAAAATGGATGGATTTATTTGAAAAATAAAAAAAGGTAAATAATCATACTTGAATGTAGATGATGTTTTCATAAAAATAGGTTCATCAAAATCTTCACGCCATACAGCAAATGCACTACCACCAACAGTAAGAACAACATTATTTAAATATTTTGATCGTACCATATGAGTAACTGGTCCATCATGTACACTTGAATTTTTCCAAATCCATCGTGTTGCTTCACGATTCATTGTTAAACCAGTTGCAAATTCAAAACCTTCCCATGTTATTTGTCCAATATCACCAGTCAATGTACCAACAAGTATAATTCTCGGTGTTTCATAATTTGGCTTGTTAACAATTGCTTTGTAATATTTTCTTCTTGATACATCATTTTCATTAATTGGAAATGGCTCAACTTGAATTTTTTTAATTTCCGGTACATAAAAACTCATTGTTGTAATTACAACTCGTATTTCTTTATCTGGATACTTTAGAGTTAACATATACGTTGGACTAAATACATTGTTTAGTATCTTGAATTGTGAAATCAGTTGCTTTAATGATTCTGGTTTTCGTATTATTTTTTTTTTTTTTTCAGCTTTTTTTCGCATCAATTTTTCTATCTCTGTTTCTTTTTTCATACTTTTGTATAAAAGAATCAATGGAAAATGAAAAAAAAACAACATTGAAATAATTTGTACAATGAAAATTGAAAAAAAAAAAACAAAACAATAGATACTGATGAAAATAAGGAAAAAAATTGAAACTAGATATTTGTTGAAAAATCAATTGATAAAAAAAGGAAGAGAAAAATAAATAACCTCAAATCCCAAAAGGCCAAACTGCCGTCTTCACTTGATGTTACAAACTGCCATCCAAGTTCTTCACTATCAACGTTATTATCAACTTCAACAATTCTTCCATTTTCACTTATTTTACTGTGACTTGATAGCCAAATAATTTCCGTAATTTCACCTTTTTGACTATTACGCAATGATGACATAATTGTTGGATAAATTTTACCAGTACCATTTATATTTTTAACCCAGTTCATTAAATTGTTTAATCGATTTTTATTTTCCATTTGTGCTGTTGTTAATATTTCGACATTTTCAATTTTATCAATTTCACGAGGAATTGACCAAATTGCAATCTACAAAAGACAAAGAAAAAACAAGCTATTTAATAAATCATACAATTTAATTTATAAATAATAAATCAAACGAGATGAATTAATTAATTCATGAAGATAATCTTTTGATCACCTGTCCATTGATGCATCCTCCAATAATTATATTACCATCAAGTGGTCTGACTGACACTGTTGTTACTTCACGAGGACATTCTAGGATTAATTTTGGTGCAAGACAGTCACTGAAAGACCACACCAATACGTAATTTTCATCTTGACTGGCAATTTGAATCTAGACATTCAATCAAATTTCAATGACAATGATCAATAAATATTATAAGCACATAGCCGAGGTACAGCCGATAGAACAGACGCCTATTTTTCTAATTTTTTATTTATTTATTTAACAACAAATGCAAAGCTGGAAAATTCTAAAAATTTGTGAATATATAAAGCAAAACCCCCTGAATATTATGCATATTTTAGATTTCCAACCAAAACGTTTGTTGTTAAATAAATAAATGCTGAAGATACAGTTAACTTACAGTATATTTTTACAGCTCACTTTTTATCATCGCTTCACGGTCATTATAAATAAAAACCTTTAAATGTAGTTAGAATGTAGTAAATAGTGGAGTCATTGTCGTTATGTATAAGTTGTAGTCGAGGGGCTATTAATTAGTGTAGTCATGGTGTCATTCTGAGTGTAGTAGCATGTAGTCAAGGTGTAGTCACGTTTAGTTATGTAGTATTCGTTCTTTTTCCACTACAACTTTTGTGAAAAATTTTTCTGAATTTCTTTGCGATTACTTTCGATTTCTCCGTGATTACTCCGATTTTTTCCCATGTTCACCCATGCGGAGAAATGAGAAGGAGAGAATTTTTTTCTCCGAAAAATACTAACATGGAGAAATGTGGAAAGAAATATTCTTAAACTTAATAAAAAAACTTAAAAAATATAGTTAAATTCTAGTGTAGTCATCATATTTTTTTAGTGTAGTTACGTATAAGGTGTAGTTAGTGTAGTACTTGTGGTTTTTTGACTACATTTCGTAGTCATGGTGTCACCAAATCTGGCCATGAATAAGCACATACCTCATTTGGTGAATATAATTTTGTAAATATTTCTGATTTCGAATTTTGACAGTATGCTGCAATTGCAATACCCGTCAACAATGGATGCCAACTAAGATCATTTATTATTTTATTTTTAGTTAATTTAGCATAATGATAATTTTGATATGGCTTGTATGTTATTGGTATTGGTGCTTGTGAATCTTTTGGATCTTTAACAAGTCTATCATACTCATTAATATGTAAATCCCATTTTGAATTTTGTAAAATCTAATTAAACATAATTAATGTATTCTATTGTTCAGGTTTTTTTAACTGTATAATTATTGACTTACTTGATCATAAATATTATCAATATGTAGCTGAAAAAATTTTTTAATTTCTTTACTTGATATATTGTCAATTGTTTTGAAACTGTACAAATATTGTGACCATGAGTTGAGAGGACTTGAAGTTGTTGTTTGAGCTTTGTCATCATGTACTATTGGAGTTATTTGATCACCACGTGATATCTGTTTTCTAATTATATTGTTAAAGGTATACCTTGTGTTTACAATTTCAATATAACTGTCTCTTTGTTCATCAGCATTACGATCAATTAAATTAATTTTTTTATTACAATTAGCAGTTATCTATTTTAAATTAAAAAATAAAGAAATTTATGTTATTTTTGTTTCATTTTTTGTGGCTTTGTAATTTAATGATTAATTAAACTTGCTTGTATGTCAATCAGTGGTCTTTTATTTATATCTTGTGGGCTAATAATTTCTGATGAACTTCCAAAATCTTTCCATGGACCACTTGTTTTAAATACTGCATTTTTAACACGATTTTCTTGATCATTTCGAAGCTTATTAATTTCTTGTGTAACCTCATCACGACTATTTTCCGTTAAACAAATATAAAATTTTTGCTGATTAAATGATGTTGGTGCATAACCAATTAGTACATCATGACCTGGATAATTATATATTTCATTTTTAATTGGTAAAAAATCACTGGATTCTGGATGTAGGTAAATGTTATCTTCAATTATTTGTTTTCTTATGAGAATCCAGGGATATTCTGTCGTCACATTTTCACCAACTTCACAGCCAATTATTTTTTGGGTTAATGATGATAATGGTATTCTTACCATACCATTTATTTTCTATTAATTAATTTATATATTTCAATAATTAATTTAGATTATTATTCATTTAAAAAATTACCGTTGTTTCATAATGCAATGAAGTTTCACTGTATTCTTCATTCTCATTGGTTGAAATTGATAATATGTCATCATTAATTTGTCCATCTTTATTGAAAAAAAATTAATTAATTAATCAAATTTAATTGTCATTATATAATAGAAATTTTTATAATAATTTTTATATATTTTTTTAAAATTTAATTTGAAAAATATGAGGTTTTAATTATAACCTTTATTTTGAAATTCATTATACTGATTAAATTTATTATCCATATTGAAAAATAAATAAATAATATTCTTGTTATTTTATTAATTTAAAAAATACTTTATTTAAATATTTATTTAATTTTAAATTTAAATAATATTTTAATATTTATTTTAATTACTAGGTTAATAGTTTTTTTTTTTTTTGTTTTAACATTGAAGTTGACATTTGTTCTCAACGTTTTTAAAACACAATCATTTGTTATTTAATTTTTTTTTTTTTTGTACTATTTAGTTTGTTTAATTTTCCTTTTTTTTTTAAGCCATGGTTTGAAGTGGATTGAAGTGGCCAACGTGACGGGACAGATTCAAGTGTCACTCGTTACGTTGACCTGACACAAAACGTAATTACCTTGCCCCCTCGTCAATCCTACACACAAATGTATTTTTTATTTTTTTATAATCTGTATCAAATACGTGTATTTACTAGTATGTCTATTGGTTATTCGATTTTTCGATTTCAATTTATTTTTAGCTGTTCTAATTGTTCTAAATTTGATGGGCGTTAATTGTCTTGCAATTATCCACTCAGTCACCTTTCGATAATATTTTATTTTTCGAATAAAGTATCTTTAAATATTTATGGATTATTTACAGTTTAAATTTATAAATATGTATATAAATTTTAAGTTATTTTAATTTGTAAAAGAAAATAATTAAAATATAAATTTTTATTTTTTAAATTAAGAAATACCTACATTTTACTTTTCAAATAAAAAAAATATTATTCATGGAATGAAAATTTTTGTCCTTGACAATTTTTTTGTGTCTGAAATGATTTTTTTTTTTTTTTTTTTCTTGTAAAGTACAAAAATAAATAAGAAAAGAATAATATTTATTTAAATATAAAAATTTACAATTTAACTGAGGTAGGGTTTAAATTTTTTAAAGAAAAAAAATAAAATATTTATTGTCATTTATCTTTTATTATGATGAAAAATTTGAAACAAGTGAAATAGACTTAATTTAGTCAGACACTATTGAGCCAGAGAAATAATTGTTTTAATAATTATATTTATAAATTATTTATGAATGAAAATTGAATAATTATTTAAATGATTAAATATTGGCTGACTAAATTTAGTGTTTTTCACTTGATTTAAATTTTTAGTTATATTTAATATGAGCAGACCTTTACTGTGCTTTTAAAGTGTGAAAAAGACGACAAGGTCTTTCCATAGTATTTTTAGGCAACCGAAAAAAATAATAAAATCATTAAAAAAAATATTATCGGCAATTTAAATCGATGAAGTTTATTAATTTCAATAGTATTCAATGCATTTTATAATTAATCATTTTTTTTTTTTTTTTATAAATCAAACTCAATCGTAGTGCACTTTAATTTTCATTTACATTTAATTTTAAAACCTCCTTTGTATTTTTAAGAAACCAAAAAAAAATAATAAAATCATAAAAAATAAATTAAATATAACCTTTAATTTTTTCTATTCTAAATTAAAAAATACATTTTATTTTTCAAACAAAAAAAATACTATATAAACTTTCAGGTAAATTTCATGCAATTCACGGTTGACTTTATCCGTATTTTTTTCTCTTTTCTTGTACTTTTTTTATTTCTTTGTATTTAAGTGGTAAGTGCAATGGTAGTAGAATGACGAAAAACGAAAAGTCGTAGAATTGTTAAAACAAAGGGTTTTATAAAATGTAACCTTGTGCAATAGGCAATTTGCCATGGTTTGCCAGTCACGAAATAAATTTTCAAAACTAATTTCAAGTTGTATATATAGTTTAATAGACAATATAGCTTGTCTATGTTAACAATAATATCAACATGTAAATTGTTACTATCTTTTTAAGCCATATAATTATAAATAAATATTGTTTATATATTCATTTAAAAAAAAATGGGCATGTTGACAACACCAATCTCCATAAAAACCATAAAGCCAAATGAAAAAGAAAAAAAAAAATAAAAACAAAATTGCAAAAACATCATTCGACAGGTAATACTAAAAATAATTTTATTTAGCCTTATTAAAAATCCACATGACATTTATTTTTCATGAAGAAAAATAACGTATTCCAAAGCAACCTATCAGCTGTTTTTTTTTATAATTTAAAAATTCTTTTTTACTACAATTATAAAGCTCAATTTTCTTGTTTATTTTAGTTGCATGTTGGAGCTTTCAAGGCTACCTAAGATAAAATTTCGTATATTTATTTACAATCATTTCATCTGTAAAATAAAAATACTCCAAAATAAAAAAAAAAGCTTAATGTTAATTTAAAAATTGTATAACCCTCATTCACATGATGATAGTATAAAATTTTTTACAAATGAAATAGAAAACTTGGTCATGAAAGTTTTCATGTGTCATTGTAGTTTTATTTTATTCTCACTTGGGACTAGTCTTTTGAGTTTTAAATTAAAATGTTGTGGTCGTGCAATGTCATGTTTTATATACGAATACTCTTATTCCACATATATATATATCTATCTAAAAATCTACTCTGTATATATATATATATAATTTTGAAAAGGCCACAAACATTAAAACACGACTCTTGAGAATTCTTGGTCAGACATAAAACCCATACTTTGTGTGTTGACTACTTTTAACTTTTACCAACATCATATATTTATTCATTAAATTTTTTTTAAAAATATATATTTCAACATTATCACATTATTAATAAAAAATAGTTATCAAAATTTTATTTTAATTTTTATTAATTAAAACTTTGTGTTATTATTATCATCATCGTATTTTTTTTCTTTTATTTTTTTTTTAATTATAAATATACTAGTAATAATAGTTTTTTAATAAATCCAATAATCCAATTGTTTTTGTTTAAAAGTTATTATTGAACGAGGTGAAAATTTCAAGTTAAAATAGAGAAGCTACTCAACGATATGACGGTATATAAAGACTGGCGTTAGATTGGCATTTTGACCCCTTTTATGTGCATGGGGATTTAACAAAATTTATATACAGATATGTGGATCACATGGGGAATGTGTTGTAACATATATATATATATATATTAAACAATCTATATACAATGTATAAAGCGAATAGATATAACGCAAAACATTTGAGAAAACTTTATATCCGTTGAGACAGCCAACTTTGTTATTGTTGTTATACACTGTTTTGAAGGATCCCAAGAGAATATTTCATGTTGTTGCATTAACTATATATATATTTTTATTTTATATATATATATTTACATATTTTTAACATGACATAATATACAAACAAGCATAATTTCAATTTTATATTTAAACATTATACTAACTGAAATATTCAAATATTTTAAATATTTTTAAAAATATTTTATTACTTTTTTTATTCAACATCATAATACATTACTAAAATTTTGAGTGTACATAAAAATTTAATTTTTGTATTTTAATATTGAATAATTCATTTGAATAAGATGTTTGTCAATTGAAGATTTGAAAATGCACAAGTGTTATAATTGCAAATATTTTTATCTGTTTGTATTTTTAAAAAATTAAGAATTAATTGAAGAGGGTTTTAATTTTTATTATTTATTTCTAAATTTAAGAATCTATAATTTATAAAAATAAAAAATATTTAATTGAATGATAAATTAAATGTAGTTGATTTAATTTAATAGATTTTGTTTAAACAGTTATTAATTTTTCAGGCAAAATTTAAAACCAACAAAAAAAAAACTTTTGTATATTTTTTNGGAAAAAAAAGAGAATTAATTTATAAAAATAAAAAATATTTAATTGAGTGATAAATTAAATGTAGTTGATTTAATTTAATAGATTTTGTTTAAACAGTTATTAATTTTTCAGGCAAAATTTAAAACCAACAAAAAAAAAACTTTTGTATATTTTTTAAGTAGTTTTATTCAGTAAAAGAACTTGTTATTTAGTTATAATGATAATAACCACTATACAGTATATATAAACTGATAAACAAAAGTAAATAACTTAGTAAATAAAAAAAAAAAAAAAAACTCTGGAAAGTTGGTTGAAAAGAGATTGAGAAAAATGGCAAAAGAGTGAAAATGAAGTAAAAAAAAAAAAATATAAAAAATATATACAGGGGGCAAGGCAAGGGTGACGTTACCAGAAGCCAAATAAATTTTACTTCGACGGTAAATAACAGGCTAAAACAGTGAATAGAAACGAGAGAAAATACTTTGGTAAATAAACCAAGAGAGGCTTACCAACGAGACGAGAGAGTACTGCCAAAACCACACAATTTTTTTATATTTTTATATATAATTTATACTTCTCTTTCTATCCTGCCAATATTTTTCATAGTGATACCTGATGCAATACTTTTTTTTCATGCTTTTACATTATCCTTTTGCGTATCTCACATTATATTTATACACTATCAAAAATAGCTATCTATTTATCCATCTGTCTATCTGCAAAACATATTCTCCACTACGTTAACATTTTGCATAAATCGTTTTAGTTGACTATGTGAGTGATAATTTCTTTTTATATTTTTTTTTCGATAAAATATAAATCATTTATTTGATTTATATTTGTGTTTTAATTTTTTTAAATACTATTTTGTTTCAGCATGTATAACAGGTGTCGTTTATCTGTGTCAGCATGTCAATCACTTGGTTTTTTTTCATGTTTAATTCGTTTATTAATGAAACTCGTCGTCGTCGTCGTTGTTTGTATCGTTAAATAAATACTCAACTATTTTTGGATATATATTTTTATAAATTCACATAGATTTAACATATTTATTTATGTTTTTTTTTTACTAGATATATATATTTTTCTTTGATCATTGCTGGGATATATCCCAATCGTAAATAGATACTATTGGCACATTCCCATAAACACACACATATATATACAAAATAGATAGATCGTTTGTTTATTTTTTTTATTGACAAAAAGAAGAAAAAAAAAGGTAAAATTTTCATCGATGTATGTCAGCCTATTTTCTATATATTTATTTTTTTGTTCATAACCAAAAGTTGGTTTTTTTTTTTTTTGCTGGAGTTGATATTTATTTTGTATGAAAAAAAAATGATCGAGGATCAGGATCACAACGAGAGAGGATAAATTGATCGTAAAATTTCATGAGAAAAACGGTAAATAATATTGGATTATTTGTAAAGTGCGTATTTTATTTTTTGATTTTATTATTTTTCTTTTTTTCGTTATTTTGGGTGAGTTAACTTTGTGGTTGACCAATATTTTAGGTGACAGGTTTGGTAAATATACGTTTTCTTGACCTTCATTATGATCATAATGCCCTGAGGTTTTACCATAAAGGTCAATGGATAATATTCGTCTGCAAAAGGGAGAAAAAAACTTATGAAGAAAATATAAAAAAAAAAAATTATTATATTGTATATAGCAATGTTCTCAAGTAAATGACCACATCTGGAATCTACGCATTCGTATAAATATACTGAAAATGTTTTCTTTTATTTTTGTGTCTGAAATGATTTTTTTTTTTTTATCTTGCAAAATATAAAAATAAATAAGAAAAGAATAATATTTATTTAAATATAAAAATTTACAATTTAACTGAGGGAAGTTTTAAATTTTTTAAAGAAAAAAAATAAAATATTTATTGTCATTTATCTTTTATTATGATGAAAAATTTGAAACAAGTGAAATAGACTTAATTTAGTCAGACACTATTGAGACAATGAAATTATTATTTTAATAATTATATTTATAAATTATTTATGAATGAAAAATAAATGATTATTTAAATTATTAAATATTGGCTGACTAAATTTAGTGTTTTCACTTGATTTAAATTTTTAGTTATATTTAATATGAGCAGACCTTTACTGTGCTTTTAAAGTGTGAAAAAGACGACAAGGTGTTTCCATAGTATTTTTAGGCAACCGAAAAAAATAACAAAATTATTTAAAAAAATAATAAAATTATTACAAAAAATATTATCGGCAATTTAAATCGATGAAATTCATTAATTTTAATAGTATTCAATGCATTTTATAATTAATCATTTTTTTTTTTTTTTTATAAATCAAACTCAATTGTAGTGCACTTTAATTTTTATTTACATTCAATTTTAAAACCTCTTTTGTATTTTTAAGAAACCAAAAAAAAAATAATAAAATCATAAAAAATAAATTAAATATAACCTTTAATTTTTTTTATTTTAAATTGAGAAATACATTTTATTTTTAAAACAAAAAAATACTATATAAACTTTTAGGTAAATTTCATGCAATTCACGGTTGACTTTATCCGTATTTTTTTCACTTGATTTAAATTTTTAGGTATATTTAATGTGAGCAGACCTTTAATGTGCTTTTGAAGTGTAAAAAAGACGACAAGGTGTTTCCATAGTATTTTTCGGCAACCGAAAAAAATAATAAAAACATTAAAAAAAATATTATTAGTAATTTAAATCGATGAAATAGTACTCAATGCATTTTATAATCAATCAATTTTTTCCTAGAATTTATAATACTGAAAAAAAATATTAACGGGCATTCGCATCAACAAAAAATTAGTTCAACACATTAAAAAAAAAAATTGCAAAGTTTATTTGAACTCTTGAGAAGCATTATTACAATTTTTTTCTTATTCTATTTTTAAATAGCAAAAAATAAACATAATTATATCAAAGTAAATCTCAAATCTCCAATTACCAAGGTAAATTTAGAATTCTACAAAGAAAAATAAAACAAAATGATTTACTATACAATAAAATTTTGTTATTCCAAATAAATATAATTCATGTAGCGTGTAATAAAAATTTAAACCTGTAAATTTTATGCCTTTTAAATTGTTTTAAATTTTCTCCTTTTTACTTACAATTTTTTTTTTCCTTCTTCCAACCCTTTTTTTTTTTTCATGTCTAGTGTAACAATTATACACTCAAGTTTAATAGCCAAACCGACTAAAAGTTATAATAGCTCATATGGTGTATACACCAACAAATGTTTTATAGCATTTCAAATAAATCTCAGTGATTCATCAAAATGATATTAAGATGTTTTTAATGTATATACAACAATCGTTGAATAAATCGTTGAATAAAGTTGAATGCCCCTTTTCTTTACCACTTGATTGTAGAATACTTTTTTTATTACCCCCATAAATGTTACTGTAAAATGTTACTACCCTCAATACAAACCAACCATAAATGTCTGCATGTGTAACTCATCTCTGATCCATCATTTAATGATTTCCAACTTTTTAAAATCCCATCTCCCATTCCATAAAACCATCTACAAAAAAAAATAAAAAAATCTAATAATAATAATTTCATATAGTGTTTATTAACACCAATATAAATTATTTCTCCATCATTTTGAATACATAACAATGTCCAAATGATGAGACAAATATGTGATAATATCAAAATAACTCATAAACAAGTATTTAACATTATATATAGGTCTAAAGTCAATTAGAGTAACTGCAGTAACCCACATGATTCTTCAACGTCAAGTGAAAAGCTTTTGAAAACTCTTCCAATATACCTCTATACATTCATCCAACCATCCAACTATCCATCCATCCACATACATACACAAAACATGATATAAACATTGAGATTTGAATATGCGATATTATAAAACATGCAGGCCAAGTGTGATGAATAAAGTTTTAGGTGAAATTCATTTGATATGATCGTGTTAATGTGTTGAGAAAATGGTCTATATAATATCCATATATATACATGTAACAAAAATATAATATACTTTGATGTAAGCACATAGTTATTTGTGTGTGTGTGTATATATTTATGTTGGTTTGTTGGTTGGTTGGTTGGTTGGTTGTTAATAGTAAACATGAGCCTAGAGGCTATTTCAAAGGATGTAGATGTAGGAAATTGTGGATTTGCTCGATTACTCATTATAACTATTATATGTTATATTGATATATACACACAAACACACATACACACACACATGAAGATGATGTGTTTGTAACTGATTAAAAATATATATTGGTTAGATATTTACGAGGGTGGCCAATGCACAATATCATCTGGTGATAGTTTACAAGATATACGTGGTCAATCGTTTAGTTATATTTATATATATGTATATAGTATTTACTAGGTGTGTGTGAGTGTAAGGGCGAGGGTGAGGGTGAGGGTGAAAGTGTTACAACTATAGTTAAATTGCCAAGAGTGAGAAAAGAGAAGAGAGATAGATAACAGTTGAAGAGATCCTCTCACTGTGATTAGAGGGTAGCTCACAGATGGATGAATAGACGCTTGGTTAATTTTCAATTATCCATGTGGACCAGAGAACAAGCACTGATGCTATAGGCAAAATGGCAAAAGGGATGTGCTCAACAAAATTCTAGAACTACCGCGTGTTCTAGCTGAATTGCAAGCGGATCACCGCACACCAATACTGGTCAATTGCCACACAAAATTCTATGATTTTAATTATCTTTTGACTATTTTATTTTATTGGTGTAACTATTACACTATTACATTATTACACTATATGTGTATATCACTATCGTATTATTCAATTTAGTTAACCAGTATACATGGAATATCTATTTTGTTTTTTTTTTATATTTTAATTATTTATTTTGTTGTCTGGTTGATGCTTGGAATATCTGACCCTCGATTGTTAAATTCTCCATTCGACTTTTCTTTTGTTTATTTATAGAATGTATTTATTTATTTAACATTAGTATTTAATTTTTAATTTTTTAATAGTACTTTTTGGTTATTTATTACATGTACCTTTTTTTTTTCCTTTGTAATTTAATTTCGAGAATTTATTTTAAATATTTATATACAATTTGTAAATTGAAATAGAAAATACAAAAATTGTTGGAGATAATTTAGCTTATTTTTCGAATATATTTATGGTAAAAAAAAAATATATATTTATATTTTTTTAAGTATTTTTTTTATAAATAATAAAAGCACAAAAATAAAAAATGTTAAATAAAATTTGAAATATCTAAAGATGATTGACATAACAAACAAAAAAATTCATATACATTTTTAAAATTTTGATATGTTTATTTTAATATTGTATAATAAATTAAAATTAGTTATTTTTTATTTAAAAAATTGGGATATTTATTTTTGAATAATAGGAAAAAAAAGGATGCTTTATTTTAGGGGATCCTGATGCTTTTAGTCAATGTCAACGATGCTCTAATGAAAATACATTGTATATGTTTAAAAAAGCTTTTTTTTTTTTTTTCTTTTTTTATTACTCAGTTGTTTGTTGCACAGTTATCGTGACTTGTTATTTTTCCTTTTTTTTTAATTTTCTTTTTCCATTACTATTTTCATTCTTTCTCGGCCTTTCATCCCTATTCTTTTTTTATTTTTCGATATTTATTTGTATATAGTGCCATTCTTTCTACACTTTGTATATTTTTTTTATTTGTTTTTCTACTTCAATTTACTCAACGAGTCGTTTTACGTCATTTGTACGGTGAAAATTCTTAGCATTTTTCATCTGACATTGTGGACAAATAAAAATAGACAAACTTGTCATTTATTGCTAAGTATTTGTTCTTGTTGAAACTCAATATCTTAAATATTTACTGTGTTATTTTTTCATTGATCTTTTTAAAAAATGTATGTATATAAAAAAGATATTAAAAATAAATAATAATAATTGAAAAACAAAAATAGAGATAGCATCTGTTGTGAAATCTGCAATTGAATTCCTAACACTAAAAAGTGAATTTAATTATCGAGCCTCGGGTTTGTGAGGTTGGTAGTTGAAAATGGCCGGAGTTTTGAGGGGAATAAATTGAGGGAGAATGAGGAGGAACGAGTATGCAATTAGCTTTTTGCCTGATTTGGTATACGCCTTTTGGCGAACGTTATTTAACATCAAAGAAAAATCCTTTGCACAAGAATTAAATGCCATTCAACCGCGGACGTTCATTAGCCACTTTTCTAATCGTTTTGCTTTCCATATAATTTTCATTATCTAAAAAAAAATCCCCAATATGCCTAAAATTCATGTCTTTTTATGTTAAAAAAATTTTCTTGTTTTTAATTTTTCCAAATGACGTAGAAAAGTTATCATTTAATAATAAAATAACATTTTTTATTTGTCAAAAAATTTGTTTATTTTGTTGTGTTTTTAAAAAGCTAATTTTTAAAATTTTTTTATTTATTAAATTTAATTTTCAAGACTTTTAAATGAATGATATTTATGAACAGTTTTTATTAAAATAATCTAGTTGAATTAAAACATGTTAAATTAATATCAAAACAATTTCAATTAAAATACTTTTTGAATAATAATTGAAAAACAATGTTTGTAAGTTATCTGATGGATTATAAATTACTTTTCATTACTCTATAATTATCAAGTTAATGTGCGGTTAAGCTTTTAAAAAGGGTCATTTCATACAATATGTCTGCAAATTACCATGTCAAGTTTTAAACAATAAAAATTAATTTCTATTGTATCAGATTAGTTGAACAACTTTTTAAAAACCCTATTATTAATATAATATTTCAGGGAAAAATATTTTTTCATTGTGTTCATTATTATTGCTTGGAAATTCAATTAATTTAAAATAATTTTAATTAGGGTAATTATAAATTAAGCAGACAGACAAGATCAACTGGAAATATTTTTAAATTTATTTATTAAAATTCAAAGAATATTTATTTTTAAACAAGCAGTCTCGTGATGAATTCAAATACTATTCAGACGAAAAAAAATTCGATAAATACATATTTTTTTTTCAAATAAAAATAGTCTATTTTTGGCCAGACAAAAATTTATTAAAATTTAATTTTTTTTGATTTTTAAAATTATAACACCTCGATGAAATATAATAATATATATTTCATTTGAATAAGTTGAATATTAATAATTTTCAATCAAGCTGGTACAGGATGGACATTAAAAATTCCATAAATTTATATTTTTTTTCTGATAAAAATACTCTCAATTTGTCTAGACAAGAAATTTATTTATAAACATTTTATTATATTATTTTTTATAAAATTTCAAGATTTAAAAATTAAATTCATTATGTTAAATAATAGCAGCAAACATTATTTTATCTGAATATAAAAATATCCATCATATAAATAAATTATTTATAAATAATTTTAAAAAGTTCTTAAATATTAATATAAAAAAAAAAAATTTAATAAATAAATGTGATTAAAGTATAAATACTTTTGAATTCAATAAATTTTTATTTTTAATTTATATCTAAAAAATATAGTATTTAAAAAATAAAAAAGTATTTGGCGTTTGGATCGAATACTTCCTAGCGTAAACGAGTAAGAAGGTTTTTGCCTTACTTGGTTTATGACAGGAGGTATTTGACCCAAACTCAAGCTCAATTGTTATTTTTGATGAAATTTGCACCAAGAAAATTGATCAAGAAAACTTCCCAATACAACTTCTAATTCTCTTTTTAGAATGAGAGTGTATCAGTCATCCAGGTAAAAGATATGAACCTGAGTATCAGTCATCCAGGTAAAAGATTTGAACCTGAGTCCGTAAGCTTCGTAGGCAGAGCTCTTGCCCACTTGACCATTAGGTTACTCGTTACTTGTTGACTGTAATTTATCTACTTTTTGTCACTGCCACCTCATATCACGATTTTTTTTTTTTAAATAAAAATATCAGAATAAGTCAAAACAATTCATAATCAATTACTCCAAATTATCTCAAATAAATTTTAAATAAACAATTATTTATGAAATTTTAATTTTACTTCATTAAATTTTGTAAATACAATATTAATAGGAAAATAAAAAAAATACTATTGTTTTGATAATATTTTTTAGTTATTTAAAATTGCGTTTGGTTGAGCATGTGGTTAATTAATTTTTATTATAAGCGATTTTCAAAGTCAGCCAGAGATTGGAGATCAAAATTCGACAATTATTTTTACCTGGAATGAAATAAAATATGAATATTATTGTTTTAACATAAAATAGTAAAAGCAATTGATTATTATTGTAAGATTATATTTGTATCATTTTAAAATATATTTGCTATGATTTTGCATGAGGATTGTCTATACATTTAATGTTAATCTTAGTTTATCTAAAAAATATATTTTTTTTGTTTTTGAAAAAAAAAACGATCTGGCGTCTGAGGCAAGTACTTCCTGGCGTAGAATTAGTGAGGAGGTTTTTGCCCCGCCAGTTCTATGCCAGGAGGTATTTGGACCCAACGTCAGATACAGCACACATTTATAAAGAAATTAGATCACAACATATTCTCTCTATTACGGAACTTAGAAGTTTCAGAACATAAACAAACTAATCAGGATTCGAACCCGAGACCTCAAGCATCGTAGGCAGAGCTCTTGCCTACTTGACCATTAGGTTACTCGTTACTTGTTGACTATAATTTATCTACTTTTGTCACTGCCACCTTTTATCACCATTATTTTTTTTTTCAAATAAAAAAAATAACAAGAGTCAAAATAAATTACACAAATAATTATTTTCATATTTTGCTAATCATTCCAAATACTATTTAAATAATCAACAATTTTTCTTTCTCATGGATCAATCATCCCAAAGTTGATACACATGAATATTTTTTTGTTATATTTTTATCGTAATTCTTTGTCTGAAACTTGGCCTTTTTTCATTCGCTTATTCGTATTCCTGTCTCATGCCGTTGGCATTTTTCGTGAATATTTATTCATTTTTTTATTTTTACCTCGTTTTATTTTCATAACTTTTTTGGTATTCAATTTGAGTAGCGCGGTAGTTTGACGTCTTTGGTGGTCTCTGACACACTCTTTTTTTATAAAAAATAAAAATAAAAAAAATACATGTCTGTTGTACATGTAGCATGTGCCTATATGTATAAATTGTTACATATATATTTTATATATTATATACAGGACGTTGGCAAATGCCTTGCAAAACCAACGAATGGAAAACGACGAGTTTGAAGTTTATATGTATATATATATATATCAAGTATTCGCATAGATCTATATATACATGGCTGGTTTGCAGTGCGGATAATGGATGTAAAACGTATGCAGTGTTGCCTTATTTATCTTTACTGTGAGACAAGAACCTGGCGTATATACCAAAGAGCCACTCACCAATAAAATATACCTCGTAAACGATAGAGACCAAGAGAACCGCCTTCCGCTGACATTTTCATTGTCATTCAAACTACCCCTTTTTTTCTCACCTATTTTCTCTTTACGATTTATCATTTTATTTACTTTTGTTGTATATTTTTATCCATTGTATTTTTTACACTTTCATGATACTAAATTATAAATGAATTTTTTTATTATTCGAAATATATACTGTCACAAGAATGAATACAGTAAAAATATTTAAATAACTAAATTCATCGAAAATTTCATTGATCAAATTGATATTAAATTTATGAACTTTAATGAACTTTTCATTTTTGGTTAAATCAAAATTTTGGGTTAATTTATTTTAGGTATTTATTGACGAATAGAAAGTTTTTAATTTCATGTGTTTTATTCGGAATTAATATTCAGCTAATATTTTATGTTCGTTGCAAGATTGACAGTGAAGTTTGAAGTTTATATTTATAAATTAATGAAAATAGGTTAAACAAGTTTAATAAATTTTTAAGTAAAATTATATTTTTAGTCAAAAGAATTTTTGTAATAATAAAAGAAAAATTTATGTATATATAGAACAGGAAATAAAATTTTACAAGTCATTTTCATGTCATTTAAGGTGACAACTGAACGGATATACTGTTTCTGACACTTGTGGGTGGTGAAATTCCCGAAGCTGTCCTTTACAGTGAAATGTAGTGATATTGACGTAACGCAGACAGAAAGTGCGAAATGACTTTAAAATATGCTGGATTTTTTTTTCATATGAAACTTAATGCTCGGTGTCTATATTATCTTTCATAACTACAACAGATTGTTGCAGAATTTAGGTTTAAATAAATTGTTCATTTATATTAAAAAAATTGAAACAAGTGAAATAAAGTAAATTTAGTCAGACATTATTTAAAAATTATAATAAATATTATTTTATAAATTATATTTAAATATTTTTTTTACTATTTGAATAGTAGCTGACTTAATAAATTGTTATTTTATTATTTCAATAGTTTTTATTGTAATAAATGTATTTTTGAAAAATTTATTGTTCCAGTGAAATAATTTTTTTTTTAAACTTGACCTACAAAATTACGAAATTCAATGGAAAAAATTGAATGAAATAATTAAATACTGGATATTTGAGTTAATATTTTTTCTGTATTTAAAATTTTTTTAATTATATCAAATATATTTATAGAATTTTTTTCTCAAGATTTATATATTTTTAAACTTTTTTCATTAGTAGTAAAAAAAAAAAATTTAAAACAAGTTAAAAATACTCAATTTAGTCAGCCACTTTCAAAACGATAATATAATTTTTTCATTAATTATTTATAAACAACTGCTGAAAAGTTATTTCATTGTTTTATATTGGCAGACTAAATTAACAATTGTTAAATTTTTTAAATTTTCAATGACGTTAAATGTATTTTTACAAGTTTTTTAATAACTCACTGAAAAATATCTCAGAAATTATTCATCAAGACACTTTTAGATTCAGGTCAATTATGATTATCAGTATTCATTCAACCAGAAAATTTAATACAAATAAAATACAGTCAATCAATAAACTAATTATTTATTAATTTTTTTTCATATTTATATATGTCAATATGATAATTATTTAATTAATTAACTAGCCACTATCATAAAATACAAAATAATTAATTTATAATAACTTTATTATTAATAAAATAAAAATTGTCAAACAATTGAAAAATAATAAAAATTAATCAGCTATTATTAAAACAATGAAATAATTATTTTATTACATTTTAATATACAATAATTGAATAATTATTTAAATTATCATTTTATTTTTTCAATAATAGCTGACTAAATTGACTGTTTTTTAGTATTTTGATATATTTTTCATCATAATAAATATATTTTTCAAGATTTTTTTGATGATATGATCGTGACGACAGCTATTCATAATTTTTATGGCTTATATAATGAGCGACAAGACGATTAACGTTCTTATTTTTACCACGATTTTTAAGACGGATTGTGATTGATGAAGACATTTGTGTTTTTTATAATTTTTTTTTTCCAAATTTAAATAGCTTATATTCTATTTTAAAATATTAAATATTAAATTCAACATTTTTTTTTTTGAAATTTGGAGATTAATTTCAATTAAATTATGAAAAAGAAATGAAAAATATTTCATTCATAATTATATATTAAATTCACATGGAATATTTTTCATATGAATTTTACATCAGTTGATGAAATTTGAATTATTTGAGTGATGTATATAAGAGAATCTTGAAAATGTCAGCGTTGCAAAATTTTACTGTATGAGCATCTTCTGGGAATTGCATTTGGTAAATATACAGACTGAAAATACTTGAAAATATTTTATATTTATTTTTCAATCGAAAAATTTCCTCCAACTTTCAACATACTATATCATGAAAAATAAAAAAAAACTCGTTGCCTCTTTTATTTTTTTGCATTCATATTTACAACTCTGGAGTAAAAACTAAAAGTCCCTTGTGTTTAATTACACATAAAATATAAATAATAATAACCAAAGTATATAATCATGTGTTGAAAATAAAAAATTAGCATTTGATCAAAATAAAAATAAAAAAAACCTCTACCATATCCCAATCTTTTTTCTATATACTCGTGCTGACACGCGAGTGTTCAAGAGTTTGGTAAACACAACGAAAAAACCATTTTCTCTGATAAAATACATTTTGACAGTGTAGACATGCATTTTCCATTGGTGCAGCATATTTTTTCAGGCAAATGTAAACATTTAAAAAAGCAAAAAACCTAAAAAACCAACAGAACCAAAGAAGAAAAAATAAATACAATATAAAATAATAAAATAAATGAAAAAAAACTCTATCAAATAAAATAAAAATACACATATAAAATCAATAAAATCAATAAATTTAATTATAAAAAATTAATAAAAATAATAACAGTGTAAAATAATTGCTAAAGTTTATTACAATATATATATTTGAATATATAATAATAGTTCAATTGAATGCAAATTAATTTGTTCAAAACCATTAATAATGAAATAATGAAAATGAGTGGGTAACAAAATTAGGATTATTTAGTCTGATTGAGCTGCTATGAATTTGACAGAGATGCTTGACTATGGCTTGTGGATTGTTGAATGATTTTATCCCAATGAAGAGAGAGAAGAGAAAGAGAGGCGAGAGTGGTGACAGGTTGACTAGGTATTACGATAACCTCTATACTATAATATAACAGAATCGACGCTTCGTTATACCCAGACAATAGATACTATTTATCTTTATCTATCTCTCTATCTATCTTTATCTCATATACACTTACCAAGACTCTACTATTCGCGTTGAATTATTTATGCAATTAGGTGGGGCTTCTCTGTCGTCCTCTCACCAATTTTACCACGTCCAACTACGACGATACGTGTCTCTTCTTTTTATTTAAAAAAAAATTATTTTTTTTCTATTTTATCTTTCAATTTTTTATATCATCCAAATCTTTTTATTTCATTTTTTTTTTTTTTTCATATCTTTCTGTCTCATCATCTGTTGTAATAATAATGAAAAAAGAAAAAATTTATATAAAGAAAAAAAAATATCAAGATTACGAAAGGTGATTATGATAATAGAAAAATAGATTAAAAAAAATAAAATACAAAATGAAATGACAGACTGGGAAAAAGAGGAAAAAAAAGTAACTATATAATGTTGAACGAGAATGATCCCTCGGTACGTGACCTGGTGATTTTCGTTGAATTATGCCTCGTTCGTTTTCTCGTTTTAAAACTATAATTGAGTGAATGGCCCTCATGGCACGCCAGATCGCGTTTCTAAAATCATTCATGGCAGCCTCGTGTCAGTATTTATAAAAGTGATAGACCAGTAAGCTTCACTCAAATATTTTTTTTATTTTTTATTTTTAATTTAATAATAATAATTTTAATTTTAACACCACGATAGTTGTTAATACTTTTTTTTTTTTTTTTNTTTTTTTTTTTTTTTTTCATAAATGATTTAGACAATGAATCATTTTATATTTTTTGATTTAATTATTAACAAAAATTATAACGATAATATAAACAAGGGTAGATTTTTTATTTTTGGTTCAAATAAAATTTTTGTTTTTCAATTATTCTTGAAGATTGGAGGAATTTCAATGAAACAAGTTGACGATAATAATTGAGCGCGTTTATTATCAACTGCTTAATAAGCTTTTTTGTTATATTGTTTTAAAAATTTTCTAGTTATTTGAAATTGCGTTTGGTTGAGCATGTGGTTAATTAATTTTTATTATAAGTGATTTTCAAAGTCAGCCAGAGATTGGAGATCAAAATTTACCTGCGTCGAAATAAAATATAAATATTATTGTTTTAACATAAAATAGTAGAAGCGATTGATTATTATTGTAAGTTTATATTTGTATCATTTTAAAATATATTTGCTATAATTTTACATGAGAATTGTCTATACATTTGATATTTATTTTGAGTTTATCTAAAAAATATATTTATTTTTTTTTATAAAAAAATTATCTGGGTCAAATACTTTCTGGCGTAGAACTAGTGAGGAGGAATAGATCACATTTTGATCCGAAAACAAAGGAACTGAGAAAAATTTCCAAAGAAAAGAATTCGAACCCGAGACCTCAATCATCGTAGGCAGAGCTCTTGCCTACTTGACCATCAGGTTACCCGTTATTTGTTGACTATAATTTATCTACTTTTTGTCACTGCCACCTCATATCACGATTTTTTTTTTTTTATAAAGATATCAAAAAGAGTCAAAACAATAAATAATCAATGACACCAAATTATCTCAAATTAATTTTAAATAAATAATTATTTATAAAATTTTATTTTTACTTTATTACAATTTGAAAATATAATATTAATATGACAATAAAGAAAATACTTTTATTTCGTTAATAGTAACAAATTAATTTTTTTTTTTGCATTAAAAAATTATGTTATTGTTTTTTTTCGAATTTTCCCAACTTCCTGTTTGGTTGAGCTTATGGTTGATTAATTTTTTTTAAAGCAATTTTCCATGTCAGCCCGAGATCGGATATCGTTATTCGACAATTATTTTTATCTGGATCAAAATAAAATAAAAATATTATTATTTTAACATAAAATAATAAAAGCAATTGATTATTATTGTAAGATTATAATTGTTCAAATTCAAATATCTGATAAAAATATTATTCAATTTCATTCTAGATCTAATTTGAATATCATTTTAAAATATATTTGCTATAAGTTTGTATGAGAACTGTCTTTACATTTGATATTTATTTTTGATTTATCTAAAAAATATATATTTATTTTTGTTTTTATATAAAAAAATTTCCCGGCGTTTGGGTCCAACACTTCCTGGCGTAGAACTAGTGAGGAGGTTTTGGCCCCACTAGTTCTATGCCGGGAGGTATTTGGACCCAACGTCGGATGACGCACTATGTTTCGTCTAATCGTTAGAAACTTTGATACTATGTCATCATGGACGAAGTCATTGGATGTTAAATCGATCATCATCAAGCGAACATAATGACAGAGTTCTGTGCTATACCATTTTCATAAGACAAGGGATTTGAACCCGAGACCTCAAGCATCGTAGGCAGAGCTCTTGCCTACTTGACCATCAGGTGACTCGTTACTTCTTTACTATAATTTATTGACTTTTTGTCACTGCCACCTCATATCACGATTATTTTTTTTTTTTTAAATAAAAGAACAAAAAGAGTTGAAACAATTCATGATGAATTACTCCAAATTAACTCAAATTAATTTTAAATAAATAATTATTTATAAAATTTTTCTTTACTTTATCACAATTTGTAAATATAATATTATCAGGATAATAAAAAAAATATTATGCCTTCGATAATAGTGACAAATCAATTCTTCGTTGAGCTTATTTTCTAGTTTGGCAGTTATATTAGTGGAATATTTTATTGCATAATTTATTTCATTTATAAAAAGAAAGAAGTCAATTTATTTTTGAGTAGTAATTACTTGAAGGGTTTTACAAATGAAATAAAAAGAGAATAAAAATATTAATAAGATTTGAAACACAAATTATAATTGATTAGCCAATTTTAGTTTTTGTTAAATGTTTTTGAGTATTTTTTAAATATGAAAAAGTTTTAAATCATAAACTTTTGTGGAATATATAGGTATGTATTTCATTAAATGTAAATTATGTTAAAAAAATATTCATATTATTTAGAAAATTAATTCAAAATTATATTTGTCCAAATTTGTCCAAATTTAAATGTGTGATAAAAAATATAATTCATTTTTATTTTAGATCTAATTTGAATATTATTTGCTATAATTGTGCATGAAAATTGGCTTTGCATTTGACATTTATTTTTAGTTTATTAAAAAAATATATTTATTTTTTTTTTATAAAAAAATTATCTGGCGTTGGGTCAAATACTTCCCGGCGTAGAACAAGCGAAGACGCTTTTGCCCCGCTAGTTCTATGCCAGGAGGTATTTGAACCCAACGTCATATGCCGCACCGTGTCGCAAGATTAAAGAAGTAAGTATCAATCGATATGATCAACGTATTTAAACACGTATTTAAAATAATCATAATTTTAAAAATTTTCACAAGGTTTGAACTCGAGACCTCAGGCATAGTAGGCAGAGCTCTTGCCTACTTGACCATTACGTGACTCGTTACTTGTTAGCTATAATTTATCTACTTTTGTCACTGCCACCTCATATCACGATATTTTTTTATTTTAATAAAAATATCAAAAATAGTTAAAATAATAAATAATCAATTACTTCAAATTATCTCAAATTAATTTTAAAAAAATAATTATTTATAAAAATTTTATTTTTATTTTATTGAAATTTGTAAATATAATATCAATAGGATAATTAAAAAAAATACTATTGTTTTGATAATAGTGACAAATTAATTTTTTTTTGCAATTCGAACTTGCGTTTGGTTGAGCCCGTGGCTGGCTTTTTTTAAAGCATTTTTCCATATCAGCCCGAGATTGGAAATCAAAAGTCGACATTAATTTTCACCTTGATCTAAATAAAATATAAATATCATTATGTAAACATCCAACCCAAGAAAGCAATTGATTTAAAATTAAATATTCACAAATTAAATATATTATAAATAAACACAAAACATAAATTTACAATTGATGTCACTGAAAGCCTCAATTTTAGATAAGCTGTTTATTTTTTATCATAACTCTAATAATCAAAAGAAGTGAAATATAAAAAAAAATGGCAAAATTTTGAAGTATAAAGTTTAATAATTTGCTGGAAAAAAAAAAAAAAAAAACAAAAAAATTAGGCGCTTTTTCACGATAATGCTTGCGATACATGTTCATAATATTATAATAAAAAGCGCCTAAATTTTTTTTTTTTTTTTTTTTTTTTTCCAGCAAATTATTAAACTTTATACTTCAAAATTTTGCCATTTTTTTTTATATTTCACTTCTTTTGATTATTAGAGTTATGATAAAAAATAAACAGCTTATCTAAAATTGAGGCTTTCAGTGACATCAATTGTAAATTTATGTTTTGTGTTTATTTCACTTATTTTGTTTAACTTATAATGATTTATAAAAATTCGTGAGAGAGAATATAAAGAATTATATTCGTACAATTCAGATGCGTGAACCTGGCCTGCATAAGTCCTAAAAAAATTATCTAGAATACTCATTAGAAGCGTCTCAATTTGTACTATTTTTTACCGCAATTGTTTTCATTTGTACCTTAAAATTAAAGGGTGTTGAAAGGGTTAAAAATTGATTTTTTTTCTAAATCACTCGGGGGAAAAAAAAATTGCTACAGACGCAGAATAATTTGTACTAATTTATACCACCAAGCCCGGAATTTGTACCTCAAAAATAACAACCAAAAAAAAATTATTTACCCCAAAATGTTAATTATCGATTGAATATCTTCTGCTTTAATTATCGAGGTACCAATCCCGCTCTTATCGGTACAAGTTAGCTTACGTTCTGCTCTTTAAAATAAAAAATGAATTATTCAAAAATATTGATTTTTCGAGGCACCATAAAATTGTTAATAAAAATGTTTGATTAACAATTGCATGGCGCCTTTAAAAATCAATATTTTTGAATAATTTTTATTTTATTCCAGAGAGCAGAACGTAGGATAATTTGTATCAATAAAATTAGAATTTTTACTCTTAATAATAATAACAAAGTATTGTAAATTGAAATTTTGGAGTAACTTGTTTTATTATTATTATTATTGAAGTAAAAATTTTGTTAGGATCAGTACAAATTACCTTGACGTCTGCTCTTTAAAACGAAAAAAAAATTATTTGAAAATATTGACTTTTAAAGGCACCATGCAATTGTTGATTAAAAATTTCTATTAACAATTGCATGGTGCCTCCAAAAATATTTTTAAATAATTTATTTTTTATTTTAAAGAGCAAAACTTGAGCTAGAGCGGAATCTGTACCTTGATAATTAAAGCAGATATTCAATTGTTAAATAACATTTTGGAGTAAATAATTTTTTTTTGTTGTTATTTTTGAGGTACAAATTCTGGGCTCGGTGGTACAAATTAGTACAAATTATCCTGCGTCTGTAGCAATTTTTTTTTTCTCTTGAGTCATCTAGATACAAAATCAATTTTTAATTCTTTCTCCACCCTTTAATTTTGAGGTACAAATAAAAACAATTACGGTAAAAAATAGTACAAATTAAAACGCTTCTAATGAGTATTCTAGATAATTTTTCTAGGACTTATGCAGGCCAGGTTCACGCACCTGTGTAATTCTTCTACATATTTTAATTTAACAGTGAATGATGAAATAATATCGATATTAATTATATATAAGAAATAACAAATCTTTTTGCATATATAAATAAATCGAAAATTAAAACAATACATATACTTATATGTAGCTGAAGAAGAATTAAAAAAAAAAAGAATAACATTGTACGGCACACACACTCGCAAGAAAATAATCGATAACCATGCATACATGCATATCCGTATGTATAACGATATGAAACGTCTCGAGAGAGGGGATAAGGCGACAATTCAGCTGAGAAATTTATTTTTTAATAAGATTTTGTTTTTGGCTTTTACTGATGTTGATATCTTTTTTATTAGTGATTGGAAAAAATCGAAAGTAGGCTTATTAGAAAAAGGGCCATCGATATATATAATAAAAATATTTTTATTTTTTTTTTTCGGCCAATAGTTAGTCTAAAAATTGATAAATTAGAAATTATGACGTCACAGAGCGCAAACTTAAAATACTTATACCCGGTAAGAGAGTTCGCGTTCGTTCTATATATTTTTTCTTTCTAAAATTGAGGCGAGACCCTACCGGGTCTCCTGATATCATAAAAAAAAAAAAATTTAATATACATCAATGAATACTTGACAATAATATTTCTACGACAATGTATTTTGTAATAACATAATAATATTAATGAAATTTCTGAATACGCGACTGTCATCCATTTTAAACATATATATATTCCTTTATCCACTTAAGTAGAATAGCATTGTTTGAATTTTGTGGTTATGAAGAGGAGGTGGGCAATGTACATCCTATATACACATAAAAGTTGAATTTTGTACTTTCAAAAGAGAGTGAAAGAGAAATAAAGTTAAAAAAAAAAAAAATACAGCTATATAATAAAAGCTTGGTCTGTGTGGTCTTATTGCAAGTGAAACTGTTCCACATAAGTAAAATACCAAATTCTCAATTGTATATTTAAAGTAGACTCATTAATATTTTTCACAATAAAAATTATGTTGCTAAATTTTTTAATTCATCTGATTCATCTACGATAAGCATAATAATTTATCATAATTTTATTCATCTCAAAATCGATAATCGAAAGTTGACAGCGATGTAATTTAAAAAATTTATGTATATAATTATTTTGAGTATATTTGTTGTCTCATATAATAATTCGTACATTGAGTATATAAAAATCAATGAACCAAGTGTAGATGATGGATATAGATAGAGTGGCGAGTTGACCATAACCACAATAGGATTGATTGTAAATTCAGTAGCCTGACACATTTATATACATAAAATAAATTGCATATTTCATAAGTATATACAAAGTATATATTCAGTATAATATTATTGTCAAAATTTAACTATGCTAATTCATGATTATTTGTTAACAATCCAACAATTCAGTTACAATAATATTCCCGTGGATATAAATTGAAATGAAACAAAAAAAATAAATGAGTAGATGATTTAAAATTATTAGAACTAATACAGTCTGAATAAACATGAAAGAGGAACATCCCAAATATCAAATTGTGATTGATTTATTTTCACGTAATTTTCATTCCCTTTACCCCTTCAATTTAACAGTATTTATCTATCTATCTTTATTTTATTTTTTATCATTATGTCTCTCTTTGTCTCTCTAGCCATTTGCCAACTCTGATGTACAACCACAAAGAGCTTGATTGCATTGTCAGGGATTAATTCTCGTGTTCATTTTACCAATGTCTCATCCCACTGTGATCAGGCCAATCAGCAAGGCCTTTCTCCCACAGTAGTGTGGCTAAAGGTGTTGTCAGCCATGCGATCCAAACACACCATCCTCTACGATATATCCTGTTTCAACTTGTTCAAATCTACTCTGTTTCATTTCAAATTAAAGACTTAAAATAAAAAAGGCAAAATAATAATAATAATAAAAATTCTAACCACTAAAAGTCGAGATTGTATACAATGTGTATTTTTTTTTTCTTTTTTTTTTAATGATTACTTGAAAGTACTTGTAGAAATAAATTAATTAATAAATATTTACTTGATATATTATAAAAAAATAATACAAATGGAAAATAAATATATAGATTTAAGTATTTTAATTGTTTATTTATAAAATGTTTTGAAAATAGAGATGGAAAATAAAAAATATAAAACAATCTTTTATGATTTGTGTTAACATTGTGATATATATTCAAATAAAATGTGTAAAAATAAATAAAAATATATACATGTCTTGGTTGAGTGCACTTAAAGTTTAGTTGGTTGGTTGATAGTAGTTGTATCTTGAAGAAGGTATAAGGTTGGCGTGTGTAAACAGCTGGGTCACAAATTAAACACTGTGGTTTCCAGGACTTGGAGTGTACATTTCTCAGTTCAAACGTCACTGTATATATAAAGCAGGTTTGATAATGATAGCCAAGAGGGTTGTAGTCATTTGGTTCCTTTATACCTTTACCCATATATATATATGTATTTATTTATATACATATACAAGCCCCTATGAATGTGTATTGTGTAGACCTTTCTTCCACTGTCACTGTAATAACACTGGATGGAAAAAAAAATAAATGAATAAATAAAAAAGTGAAAATAAATTACAAGTACAAAGACAATTTGTGTTATCCTCGATCAGTTGGCATAAGGATCATCCTCCAAATATCAATATCATGAATTTTTTATTACATCAATAAATATAGGTCGGTCTTGTCAAAGCGACCGAGTCAATCAGATAATGAATTTAATTTTTTACCTTTGTTTTTTTTATGTAATGTTGCTCGTTGCCTTTTTTTTT
>MKYW01000002.1:4536721-4552483 GCA_015776835.1 Aphidius ervi
AAAAAAAAAGAGTTGAGTGCAGTAGATAATACTAAAATACACTTATAGCTAAATTTTCAGAATTATTTGACACGTAGTTTTTGAAAAAAGTTGTTTCGAAAATTTTCAAGGTGGTAAGGCAGAATCGGGTTTCATGTCGCCTTAAATTTAAAAATATAAAATAAATTTATTTTTAAAAATTGAATTTTTAATTTTCAATCAACACTTGTTTAAATTGTTAAATTAAAAAATAAAATTTTCACATTTTCTTTTATTTAAAAAATGAAAATTATAAATATATTTATGTTTTTTTTATTTTTATATTAAAAATAAACAATTGATTAATAAAATATTAGCTGATATTTGATATATGTAAATAAATAAATAATATATTTATTTAAAAGTTAAAATAAAATCACGAAGGTATTGGTTATACCATAATTTCAGAATAGCGTGTTAAAACTGGACGTTAATAGCAATGATGCAAATACCGATACAGCTTTAATGCCAGTGATTTTGATCGGCGATCGGTTGAAGAATCCTCTCACCATTTTTTCTAATTTTTTATTTTTCTTATAAACCTGCTTCCTCTTCCTCTTTATCACCTCTTTTCCTTTATTTTTTTATCTTGCCTCTGTATATATTTTTTTTTCCTTCTTGTATTTTATTTTTTGCTTTACCCGTCGACACCTATATTCCACCTGAGGCAACTCATTTAACCCTAATTTAGCCCCCCTGCTTTGAACCAAGCAAAATAAAAAAAACCAAAAAAATTACGTGCCGGCGAATATTCGATGAAGGTAACACCAATGTTACAATAATACCAACAGTTAACATAAAATTAACCCAGCATAAATTTTTACTGATTTTATTTTATCTTTTTTCATACCTGAGGCTTTTATCAATAGATTTTTTTTTTTCTCTTTTGTAATGATACTCAAATTCCATGGTATTAAAAAAAATTAAAAAAATAGTATTTTTGTAAATATATTATTCAAACCTTTTGGGTAAAATTTTTTAACATTTTTCCATCCATGTACCAGGATATTTGTGCTGGGGGCCTTGATCCAACAGTCATACAATTAATATCATATTTTCGGTCAGCACTCAGGGGAGCATCTGCACTGCTCAAAATTGACACGCTCATAGGTCGCACTGTAAAAATAAATAAAAAAAATTAAATCAATAAAATTTAATAATACTCCATATATCATAGATGAATTTATAAAAATAAAAAAAAAATTGTAAAAATATAAATGTAAAATATATGAAAAAATTAAATTGTAAAATGTTTAAAATTTTTTTTATAAATTATATTGACTGATGAATTAAATTACACAGTGTTTTTTCAAAAAGAATATTACATTACAAAATTGTAAATACGTTGAATTATTAATAAAAGAATTTTTTGTTTATTTAGTTTTTTTCTTTGTGTTCTTTGACATGGTGTATAATGATTTTCTTTCTTGTTCATTTAACTTGTCATTATAAATTTTCTTTATTTTTCTTTGTGTTCTTAAATTATCATTGTGATTGTGTCAAGACTGTCGAGTATGCTAATAAGCCTAGCTGTTTCGGTGCACTCTATTTTTTTATGTTTCTCAAAGATTGCACAGTAGTGTGTTGAGTGACATTTGCCTGGGGCGTCATCTGCCTAGCTATAATAATATGTGCAAAAGGTATATTTGTCATTGCAAAGTCATACTCTTGTCTTGACATTTTGTTTTTTTTATGAGAACGATTGGAAATTGCCTCGGGTGTTTGAATATATATACAGATTATACAGATAAAAATAAAAAATATAAAATATAAGCCAGAAAAACCGAATGATTGAGATACGATGGGGTGTTTTTCTTTTTTTCCATCAGACAATTCAGCCGTGAGCTGGAAATTAAAGTTTAACAAAACTCACCGGAACTTTTGACTTTAATGCTCTAAATTTTTTTTTTTTTTTTATTATNTTTTTTTTTATATTATTTCTATTCTTCATCGTTTGGCTCGTCTATTCATATGTATATTATTTTTTTTTTTGCCTCATTTTCCTTTGGATTATCTTCTTTGCGTCTGTCACATACTCGATGGAAAATTGACACTTAAAAATTCAACAGTTTTTTATCTTCTTTGATTTTTTATACGTCTGCTTGTGTCTGTCATTTTTTATTTTTTATTATCTTTGATTTTTCATGGCTACTAGCGCATGTGAAATATCGTAGTCGGATCATTTATTAGACAATCAATATTGCCCTTTAAAATAATCCAACTAGATATGTAATTAATTTAACCCTGTTTGTCCTGCGCAGCCAGGGCGCATAAGACGGGTAGGGAGACGACTTTGCGTAATGTAGGGAGAGGTAAAAAGGAACCTGAAAAATACGCGAAAATATAACACAATAATACGGTAGAAATAATTTCAAATAACACTTGTAAATTCAGTAAAAATTGGAGCACAATTTATTTATAAATTACCCTGTTGTTATTACATGAAAATGCTATACAAAGACAATTACTAATTACGTAACCCAATTAATTTTTATTTGCGCGTCGCGTCGAAAAGAGAGAACCTAAAGCCATGCGGTCGTGACGGAGTCAGAGATAGTGAAATATTAAAATTGCGAATAACCCGAACAATAATTAAATTATGACGGCCGAAATTGTAGCGACGGGATTGAGAAGCAATCCAGTCGATTAATTTAAAACAATCACTGACTCTACATTGACGTTACGATGACGCTTAGCTTTTACAATGTTAATATTTCTACACTTGTTATAAATTCATCAACAAACACTGAGTAAAATCTATTTAAATGAGGTACTTACATTGGTTGTCGGTAATTTACTTTAGCACTCTAGTGACGGCGTGTACCTTGGGTTGACCTCGGAGACGCTCGCAAAATTGACAGGTTGGCTTGGTTACGATATCGCCAGTAGTGATGTACAAAAATATATAAATATATATATGTATATATTTTATTTAAATGTGGTACAATGTAATTATACAAGTGGATTGTCGGTGATCGAAGATTAAATTATGTCAAATTGTAGACATAAACGTAGCACTGAATTTACAGTAAAATCACAGTAAATGTTACTTCTATTTAAATAAAATAGTTATACGATACTTTTCACTGAACTTTATAAATTGTATTCAAGATTGAATGACTGACCACGAGGTCGTGAATTTGTATAATTAAATATTTAATTATTTTAAATAAATNAATTATTTTAGATATTTTACTATTTTAAATTTTTTTAAACTTTCTTAATAGCCTCTGCAAGCATGTTGTGTGTTAAACTCGAAGCTGTATATTTTTTTTTCTTTTTTCTAGCCCTACCATGTTTCATGAGCAATCAATGGCAGCAGATCGTTGCTGGTTTTTGTCGTAGCCAACGGTCGTTTTGCATTATCCACCCCGGATAAAGCCCCGTTAAAATACAAAAAAAATAAAAATAAAAATAAAATAACCTCGAAGCATATAGTGATTCGTATGGCTGTAAAAAAAATAAAGAAAAAAAAGCTCAGTTATAAAAAAAAAAATATAAATAATAATAAGACAAAAGATTGAAAAAGAAAAAAAAGGGCTGATATAGGTGTGTAATATAAAAAAATAAATAAAAACAAAGCGAACGAAAAATGTAGAACAAAAGAGGCCATCGTACAAAGATGGGTTCATATTTTTTTTCTTTTTTCCCGGGTGGTTGAGAGAGCCCACGACACATGAGACTCAACTAGGGTTTCATCGGGCATAAAAAGAAGATAAAAAAAAAGAAAGAAAATGAGAGGATAAAAAATATTAAAAGAAAAATAAAATAAAAGATATATATATATATATAAAACCAAAAAAGAATGGAGAGAAAAACAAGGTGGAGGATCAAAGGCGAAAAAGGACAGTTGAAAGAGAAATACAACAGTTCGTGCAGCAGAATGACGTTGAAGCATATCACAGAGGTCACCTGAGATACACTTATTCAAAAAGAAAATACATGTATACACATACACAGCCAGAGAATTTATGATAATGCATGTGTAAGTAAAATTTCTCAGTCTGTTTTGGTTGTCATTGTATCATCAAAAGCTCTGGCTCTACTGTGCAATCAAACTTTGTCCAAGCATACACAAACACAGTGTGTATATAATACTGTACATAAAATACACATCTCTCTTTTATTTTTTTTTATTTTTATCTTGGGCAATGCTAAATGTCAATTCAACTTATACATCACCTATTTTACCTTTTACTATCCTCACAACTGTCTATGATTTTTTTACCTCAACATAAATAGTGAAAACAAAAAAAGCTCTCAATTTTTTTTTCTTTTATGTTTGAGCTTTTAACTATACAAAATATATTTACACGAAATTTATTTATTTCATTTGTAAATAATAATAATAATATACTAAAATATTATATTTTTGTAATTTACAAACAGCTTATATAATTTTAATTTAATTATTTTTTAATTATTATTATAATTTAATTTATTAAGTACATATATACATTGCTAATCAAGAAATTGTTTTGCAGATAATTTAACATTGAAATATGGAATATTCAAAGTTTACTTAATTGCAAATTTCATTCTTCATTTGTGTGTACGTGATTTTGTGAATTTCATGGGAAAGAGAGAAATCGTATTTGCTGGATGAGAGTATAACTGGGCGGAACAAACCAACAGCCAAGAGACGACTAAATTGACTAAGAGAGCAAAAAAGAGAGGGAGAAACTAATGTGCTTTACCGCGAAACCAAGTTGTGCACGATAAGTTTTAGTAGGTTGGGGGTGGTTTAAAGTAAAAGAGAAATAAGGTACCAAGAGTAACTCGGCATTACAATTTACCTCTGTAAATCAGGCCCAACGTTAGCCAATTTTAACTCGTCTGACTCTATTATACACTGACTGGTCTGTAATTAGTCAACCTCGATTACGTAGAATTTCATATACACAACCACTCAAATATTTTTTTTTTTTATTAACTTCATACACCTTTACCATATTTATTTGTTAAATAAAAATATCATTTTTTTTATCTTTAACAAATTTTTTTGTTTTTTTTTAAAACTATATTTTCGATCTTTATCCATTTTACCCTTGGCTGCATTCATTTTCATCCAATTTTACTTGTTATTCTTCACATTTTCTTTTTTTTCCTTTTTTCATTTCACTATTATATTTTTTTTTTTTTTGTCTTTTTCTATGTCGCATTATTTTTTCCAGCATTTTTATTCGTCGTCACTGATGGTTTTTCAACAGTTTATATATATATTACTTTTTAAAATAAACTTTAAACATTTTGCAATTTAACAGTAATTGGTTTTTGCTTTCATAACAATTCCATAATATTACTGTGTAATATGTTTTTTTTTTTTTTTTCAACAATTATTTGAATTATTAAAATAAAAAAAATAAAAAAAAAAACAAATTGTATAATTTTTCATATTTTAATTTGATTGTAAAATAATAATAATAAAATAATAAATAATAATTGAATTAGTTTTTAAAAAACATAGGGGAATGATGAATAATAATAAAGAAAAAAAAAAAAAAATTGTATACTTAGTATCGCTTACAGTGCATATCAATGCTAACGGAGGCCGAGACAGGCAGACTGATGTTATTGTTGGAAGCCTGACAAGTGAATACGGCATCCAAATCAGCCCTTGTCAGATCCATTACAATAAGAGTATTTCTTCGTATGGCTGGAAATTCACCGTGTTCATCTTTTGATTCAAGTAGTGTTTCACCACGCCACCATCTTACTGTTGGTGATGGTCGACCTGTTGAAACAAAAGTTTAAACAACAAGCATCAATAAACTTTATCCTTTTAATTTATATAATTATACAAGCAACATATACATACAAAAAAAAAAAAAAAAATACATCAACATTTGTATTTGTATTTAATGTATATAAATGTGTAAAATAGTTTGGGCTAAAGTCGTAAACGACAACATCTCAGGGTGAGGACAGTGAAACCCTCTTAATTTTCACCTGAGAATATATATATTTGTATGTATATATATTTTAAAATATACTGAGCTTAAATATTTAACTCTTGGCATGAAACATTTAGATCTTTTATAATGAAAGTCACGTTAAAATTATTCCCCCAACGATGCCAACACTGGATATTGCAAATATACATTTTAAATACATTTCAACCATCCTATAAATTGTGGTTTAATTTTTTTTTTTCTTATTATTTTTTTTTTTTTTAAATTCATTTTCAGCTCTTAATTAATAACTAGTATAATAATTCATTCATTTTTTTTTTTTATACATACATAATGTTTATAAAGAAATTTAAAAAATTATTATATTTTATCAGGCAATTTTTTTTTTTTTTTTTTTTCATGTTATTAAAGTGAAAAAATTTTTTAATTTATTTTTATCTCTTAATTAATAACTGGAGTAATAATTAAGTTGTTTTTTTTTTTATTTATAAATAAAATAAATAATTTTTTAATGGGAGCATTATTATGTCAGACAATTTTTGATAAGTAAATTTTTTTTTTTCTTTTTTTTGCTTTTATCTATATCAATTAATAATTGGTGTTGTAATTTTTTTTTTTTTACATCACATTTATGAAAAATTGAAAAAATAATTGTTACATTACATCAGAAATTTTTTTTTTTTTTTTTAAATTATATATTTATTAATAAACAAAACAATGTATCAGACAATTTTTATAAATAATTTTTTTTTTTTTATTTAAATTAGAACAATTAAAATTAAAAAAAAAAAAATAATTTTTACATTGCATCAGAAATTTTGCTTTGGATATTTTAATTAATAACTTACTCAGAAATAATTGACATTATTTAAATATCAAAAAATAAATATAAAAATTAAAAAAATCATAATTTTAATATTAAAAAGTTTTTGATTGATATAATTAAAATGAAATTAATTTTAAAATTTTAAAATTTATAAATATTAATTATCGTAAATATGAAAAATAATTTTATTACCACCAGATACGAGACATGTCAATCGCATGCTTCCACCCTCTTGATAAACACCAGCAATTTTTGTCACAGTTTTTCCATGTTCATCAATTATATTTGGTTTATGTGGTGGAACTGAAAAATACAATAAAAATAAAAATTAAAATAACATAATAAAATATTGAAGAACCATTAACTTGATTAATGCTCCATAAACCATTTTATAATAGAGAAATAATAAAAAAAAAAACCATATTCATTGTGATTGTATGATAATGCCTGATGTTTATCATGTGTCATTTGCTTGATTATATATTTTTTTTATTATCTATTTTCATTAAAAATAATTACAACGATCATTAGATCATTTTAATTATATAATAAGCAATTATAACGCCAATATTTTACATTATTTCATTCGTGCATGTTTACAACACTCAAAAAAAAAAGTCAAAATATTAAAATTAAGATCACGAACGTTATACATTGTCATGTCAATTTAACAAATACCGACGCAAAACGTCTCAAAATTTGACGTTAGAATATCACGTGTCTGACAAAAAAACGCCAAACGGTGGTAGTACAAGGAGTGCGAGTTAACCAACCACGAACACCTGTACATAAAACCACACTGTAAAGTCAAACACGAGAGAAAAAATATTTAACACACTTGCAAGTGAATATATATATATAGTTACACTGACGACCCCGTCATGCTTTAATGCAACCCTGAAAGTCGAATGCCCACAGGGTGAATAGACATTGATTCATATTGCACTTTCTGCATTTACCATTCTCAAAAAGCTATATCCTTTTCAACCGTTGATATTTTTTTTATTATTATTTTTCACTTATATTTTTTTTATTTCTATTTCATTTTATGTTTCAGAGCTTGTAGATTGCTGACGTTTTTTATTTTTTCTCTTCGCTTTTCTGAACTTCTCTTTGAAATCAGTTGAAAAAAAATATCCGTAACTTGTTCATGACGTTGATTGGAATTTAAAAAATATAAGTGAGTGTAAAAATAATAACTCTCGACACATTTATTTAATATAATTTTGATAAAAATAAAATTTAATTTATAGTTTTAATAGATGTAAAAGAGGGGTTACAATTTGAAGCTGTTATTTTGCATAAATAGTGTGACATTTATATAAACACAAAGAGAGAGAAATTGTTTGTACAAGGATGACCTGTATTTTGTATGTGAATTTGTAGATGGTTTGATGAAATTGAGGGGATAAATAAAATTAGGTTGTTAGATATATATAGAAGGGGGTAGTTTATTTTAGCCTTGGATATATATACCAAGTGCCACATATCGTATAATTTCCCTCGAGTCATAGATGAAGTTACGCATATATGCTAGAACACGTTTTGGCTTACTCGTTTATTATTCTCGACAATCGATTTTGACGTGGCATGTTTGTTCATGTCGATGTTGAGTGTATTATCAATTCTCTTGTATTTCTCGTTTTCACTCTCACTTATATACTACCAATTCATTACAGTGTGTATATACAGTGCCCAATACACACAATGATTTTTCAGTTTTTTTTTTAAATTTTTTTCAATTTTAGTTTTAATTTGAAATGAAAGAGATGAAAGTTTTGTTGTAATATTGCTTTTGTCTTTGGAATAATTATACCATTATTTAAAACAAAAGAAAAATAATATAGATTTTTTTTTTTTGCTTTAGTTAAATTAATGATTCTATTATAGTTTTTTAAGTAGAACAAAATTTCACCATTTGCTTCGGGGAAAAAGTTTGGTATTGTACAATTTGATGCATCGAATTGAGATTAAATTTTTTTATTTTTTTTTTAACAAATAAATGTAAAAAGCTTTTTATTATTGTTTTTCATCTTTTGAAAAAAAAAAAAATCATTATTTAAATTGAGATTGTAATAAAATAATAGCAAAAGTGAAGCTTTTTGACGTTTTAATGGAATTGAAATTTTTTTTTCCAATAACTATTTGATTTTTCATGAAAAATATTATTGTTAGCTATTATTTATCATCTTGAATTATTGAAAAAAAATTATCATTTCAGTGGTACTCGTAATTAATAAATAGCTAAGCCGAAAATTATAAAAAATAATTTAAAAAAAAAAGCAGTTAACTCAAAAACATTTGTAAAATAAAAATAAAAAAATACATAATAACTTTAGAAAATAAAAATCTATTAAAATATATTTTTAAAATGATTATTTTTGTATTTTTTTTTATGTGTCATTTGAATTTTTAATACACACTGATGCAATGATTGCAACACGATTGAGTGCTTTATATGACACTATGAAAATGACATAAAAAATATTAACAAATTTATAATGCATTCAGTGGATTTATTCAAAAAGCCTTGTTTATTATATATTTTTTTTAAATTTCATTTTCTGTCTGATGTGTGTGCTTTAAATCATGAAATTATATTGATGTTTATTGTTATAAAGTTTCGATATAAAATCAAGCCACATATGTTGTTTGATTTTGTCAGTTTGTCATTGAATACGTCAAACGATCATTTGTATAAATAACAATATAACAAAATAATGTTCATGAATGTGTGAATACACAATGACCGATTGTAAATCCTTTTCATTGATTCAACTACCTGACTAGATTTAAATTCACTGTGCAAAAATGACACAAAAATTAATACAAAAAATAAATCAAACATTTTTTATAATTCTCTTACCAATTATTGTTAGATATATTTTTGCATTTCTCGTTGGACTTCTGACAAAATCAACTCGACAAAGATATTCTCCTTCATCTCGTTGTTCCACTCTTTTAACAACCAATATTGCTGGATCAGTTGACGGTTTAAAATGAGCTCGTTCATTTAAAAATTCTTTATCTTTCCAGTGTGTCGCCTTGTCACGTTTATTTCTCATATCATAACTGCAAAAAAAAGCAAAATAAAAACATAAAAAATACAATTTAAAAATAAAATTATTACATTGTTATTAAAATAAAATTTTGTAAATAAATGTTAACACTAAAAACAAGGAAACAGAGAATGGTTGTTTGTTATATGCAATTATAGCTGGTGTACATATAAACACCATTTTCGTAGATTCAGATTACACACTGAATAGTTCTGACGATGTCCAATCGTGTCTACATGGTATACTGATTTTGGTACAACCCTCCAATATGTGTTATATAGAATTAAAATAAATAAAAAAAAAACACATTGTATATTCACCATGTTCATTCCCATTTCGTGTTAACTTGAAATACACATATTTATTTATATAAATCAGATAATTTTTTATAATAAATATGGGCTTTATAAATTTGATTAAGTTAAGTAATAAATAATACACATTTTCAAGTTGACAAAGGCAAATTACTTGAATACAAAATCATTATGTTAATAATGAAAAAAAAAAAATAGTTAAAAAAGTTTATAAATTGAATTTTTTAAATTGCAATTATATGGAAGAGTGCGCTCAAATTGTGATTTGTTTTTAGTGTTTGATTTTTTGATTATTATAAAAATAAAAAAAATGAAAATAGTATTTATATTTGTAAAATAAATGAGTTGAAGAGTCGGCTTGGTGAATGCAAATAGCCTTATGTACATAATCACAAAATTTCTATAGCAACTAAATTTGCTAAAATACTTTGGTGGTTTAGATAGGCGCATGCGCAATTTTAAGCAATAGTTTTGTTTGGTTTTGGAAACGTGGTTGATGGCTTACATAGTAATATATATTTATATAAATGTTTGGTTGTTTAAGTGTCGGTTGTATGTATATATATGAATGAAGGACAACAATGCTTGGTGATCTCTAGCATTGTCTCTGTTGTCTCATACCAGGTGTAATGTTTCCAGAGACTTCTTGACTCCCGGGAAATTTCATTTTGTTATGGACGTGTGAAACTTTATCGTGCATCTAGATACACATGGGTTTCTCTATGATATTTGTAGGAAAATAGACACGCTTACTGGGTGATATACAACTACCATTATACTGACTATTTCTATTTGTCTTTTATGTTTATATTTGTTTGTATATTTTCATGTTATTTTTGTATTTTTAAGTCAACTAAATACATTGCCATTTTTTACGTTGATAAATATAATTAAAATTATTAATTTTTCAAGTATTTTTATCAAATTATTTCGTGATAAAAACTTTAAATTAAATTAATTATTTTACAGGAAATTAATTATTATCGAGGATTTTTTCTATAATTTTTCCCAAAAAAACCCATCGGTAGATATTTCTGAAATTTTTCAGGCAAATAGAGACAGGCTTTAGCTATTTTGAAAAAAAATTTCACCATAGTCCAGGCGTTATTTATTGCTAAAAAAAAAATTACAACCTATTATCAATGTTTTTTTTTTTTTTTTAAATAAAAACTATTCAAAATATAAATTTAAAAGTTCATTTTAGTTTAATTACATTAACCAAAGTTAAATATCATTATATTCAAATAATTTGTAAGAGTAAATACAAATGTGATGGTCAAAGTAAAAGCATGTACATTCACATATTTGTATTCAACCAAATACATGCAATTAAAGTAAAATATAAACACGTTGAAATGTGTGAATTAACTATTGAATTAAAGGGGCATTTAATAAATACTTGTACAGACAAAGACATAAATATATATAATTTAAATGAGAGAAAGAGAAAGAGGATTGAAAGTGAAGAACCCAACATCAATGCAGCTTTAAGCAGAGATTCTGTTGCTGATGGCGTTTGAAGCGATATAATTTTGTGGGTATGGACGTTGTTTCCGCCCCACGGAAGTTAACAAAATTCGGCCTCAGCCACAAAACTATATTTCTCCCTCACTCAACATTGACTTGCATTGACTTGTACATGTATATATACCCTTTTCCGCACTTGTGTCGTATATACTCTTTGGTATAAACACATAAATAAATATATATGTACACACAAAGAGATGACTAGACGAGGGTAAACGAAAACGAGAGGCCAAACTAAAGCAGAATTCAGTTATATATATATGTATAAAAGCATTGCCACTACTACGATTTTCAATTACCGGTGCGGGGATATGTTCTCGGCATTTAGATCTCACCGTCAGAACCGATTCAATCTAAATTGTATAGAAGTACGTGCCGCTCCCAGGTTACGTACAAGTACCAACTTCAAATCGAACTCTTGCGTGCATTCGTGAACTCTAAAGGAACTCTAAAGGAAAGAGCCAATATGTGATCTCAAAAGTTTCATGGCAAATGCGTATCTATACATAACATGCCAATATACATTTACAGATATAAATTTAATACATATATATATACTACCTTGTTAGTTAAATAAACTTTTATTAGCAAAACACGTTAAATTATTTTAATTAAAATAAATAAAAAAAAAAGTATATCATTATATTATCAAAATAAAAATAATAAATAGAATAAATTTAAAAGCAATTAAAAGTATTTTCGTATTACTTGTCGTATATCTAATATTTTATATTTAAATTGGAATATATATGCAAGTAGAAAAATCTCTGAGATATTAATCCCACAACTGGGAATAAATATTATTATTAAAAAATAAATATTCTCTTGAAAATATATACATGCTGATATTGATTTTGTTTTCAATAATTATTATTTTTTTATAATACATAAAGTTTAATATATATTACCATCAAGTTGATGGGAGAGATGGGGTTACGAGTGAACAAGAACACTAGAAAATTTTCCATGGAGTTTTGATCTCCGGTGGATCCTCGAGACTAACTTGTTCTCTTTTTATTTTTATTTTTTTTTTTCTATTTTTGTCTCTTCCTCTCTTGAGTTTATATATATATTCTATGATTTTCAATTAACTCCCATATTTCTATCCTCTTTTACAACGCGTTTCATCAACTCTTGTCTCTGCCATTTCAATGTATATAATACCACACTCTTGTGGGACGTTATACTCAGCCCAGGGAGTTACCAAGCGACCCTATATCGATTTCGTAAAATCGAAAACTACGACAATGAAAATTTACCCATGGGTATCACCAACACGAATCATATATTCTTTACTTTTTTATTTGGTTTGTTAACATGTTTTTCACGCATGATCTTTTTTTTTTCCTTCAAGTAATTATTATGATATTTTTCAAAAGAAATCATAATAATATGAAATTTAAAATCACCATTAAAAATATGAAAATTTATAATTTATAAAAATAAATTAATTAAAAAATTTGAAATGACAAAATTCGTTTGTAATCTTGTAAAGAATTTTGATCAAGTAAATTTCAATTTTGTGATAGTCATTAAACTACATAGAAGATATTATATTGACTAGTTGTAAAATAACTCATACCACTTTTAGTTGTCTTTTGGTGCAACCCTTAACCTTCATTCTCACTGTAAAATATATACATATACCAAAAGTGAGATTGTGGCGATTCTAGGTATAGCCATTTGCATATTCATTAAATACTTGTGAGATAGTGGTGTGTGTGTGTAGTAGAGATGTAGCTTGTTTTCTACAGCTAGCTTAATCCTATATATATTCAGTGAAAATTTAGATAAAGACAAAGATGAACATAGCAAAGGTAGAAGCTTGAGTGCAACTGCGATAATTGTCTGATGGACGCGTATTTTGCCTGAAGATGTTGGCATAATATTTTATATACAATACGTATGGGCATAAAATGGTATTGTACAAGTTTAGTCTATTTGTATATGTATACTAGCAAGAAAATATATATACACCACAATGTCTGTCGTTAATGACTTAAATTTAAAACACAAATTTCCATTTTGACCATTGTTTGTTTTTGTTCATCTTATTCAACAATAAAGTTATTCAATTTTCAAAGTTGTTATATATATTATTTCATGATATTCCTTATGGCCTAAAACTCAACTAGACAAATAACTGAATAATCAAAATTGGGCGGAGTTTGTTTGTATAATAATTTGTTGGATTGTAATTTATATAGTTTACACAAGATACAATGTGTTCTCGACACTAGTCTTATATAGGCAATAAGAGATGAGAGTTGTTCCCAAGGCACGCCTTATTACAACAAAATTTTCAACACAATAAAGTTTATTATTTGTATGTATGTATAAAGAGATTGTTTGTGTTTGTATTTAACGTATCACATTCAGCTCAACGCCTATATTCTATGACCGCGTGAGCTGTGAGACTCGTTAGTAAAGTTTGACTACAGTAGACTTGAATTTCCTGTCTATGCCACAAACTATTACTACTGTAGTAAACAGGCACCCATATTTAACAACTTTGTCCGTTCTCTTATTCATATTTAATTTGCTATATCTATCAAAGTAATTAATTTTATTCTACATATAAATCTCTACATCTCGTATGCATTTACAATTGAATGATGTACAAATTCTCATGGATGAAATCGAATTTATTGTTTTTTTTTTATCAGAAATATATTGAGTGGAATTTAAAGGGTTTATTAATAATACAAAAAAAATTTAAAGCTTCATTTTGCTTTGAGATATTTCAAATATATTTAGCTTTTATACACGAATCGAAATTTGTTTCTAGAATTTTTCTATCACGTTGAGTTTCTTGGAAAAAAAATTAACAGCTAAAAAGTCAAGGAAAAAAAATTTTTTGTGAAATTTTTTAATGGAATATATTTTCTTTGAATAATTTAATTTGAGATATTGGAAATATATTTTTGAAAGAAAATTGTTTTTTTCTTTTTAAAAATTTTTGACATTTGAAGAGAGTTAAGGCATTTAAATCATATACTTTCGTAGAAAATATATGCTAGTATTTCATTAAATGTTAATTACGTCAAAGATATATTCAGAGAAATTATATTTGTCTAAATTTAAATGTGTGATGAAAAAAGTGATTTAATATATCCAAAAAATATAGTATTTAAATAAAATTAAATTATTTGGCGTTTGGGTCAAATACTTCCTAGCGTAAAACGAGTATGGAAGTTTTTGCTCAACTCATTTTATGCCAAGAAGAATTTGTTCCAAACTCATACTCAATTAAATGGATTATCAGACAGTAATAAACCCCCGCACTCGTAATTACTATTAGCCAGACGATTTGTATCCCCGTTGGTGTAAGGGATTCGAACTCAAGACCTCAAGCATCGTAGGCAGAGCTCTTGCCTACTTGACCATCAGGTGACTCGTTACTTGTTGACTGTAATTCATCTACTTTTGGTCACTGCCACCTCATATCACGATTATTTTTTTTCAAATAAAAATATCAAAAAGAATCAAAACAATTCATCATCAATTACTCCAAATTATTTCAAATTAATTTTAAATAAATCATTATTTATAAAATTTCATTTTTACTTCATTGAAATCTCAATAAAGCCTTAATATAATAAAAATAAAAATAAAAAAAATCCTTCAATATTAATTAATATAAAAAAAAAAAAATTGATAAATAAATGTAGTTAAAATATAAATACTTTTGAATTCAACCGTATATACGTTTGAATATAATTTTGAAATTTTATTTTTAATTTATATCTAAAAAATATATTTATTCTTATTTTTATAAAAAAATAATTGGGGTTTGGATCAAATACTTCCTGGCGTAGAACAAGTGAGGAATTTTTTGCCCCACAAGTTCTATGCCAGGAGGTATTCTGGACCCACACGTAAAGGTGTACAACCTAAACGAGCCCCAACAAACCATAATGGTGAAAATCTCACAGCTCGCGGTCATACTAATTATTTTATTAATAAATGTATTTCGTGATACTTAAGCATAGATTCGAACCCGAGACCTCAAGCATCGTAGGCAGAGCTCTTGCCTACTTGACCATCAGGTGACTCGTTACTTGTTGACTATATTTTATCGACTTTTTGTCATTGCCACCTCTTAT